>CALNHX010004638.1:0-122776 GCA_940337035.1 Agriotes lineatus | reverse complement strand
GTATCAATTAAAAGTTTATCGCCAGTGGCGGGAATTATAATATAAGGAAGATCTGATTTTGAATTTATATTAAAAGTTAAAATATGCTTTTCCGAGGCTCTTAATGAAAATTTACTGTATCGTTTGGATCTGGAAATTCATAATAATCTGATGTAATGTCCAAGTCTTGGGGTTCATTTTGAAAATATAGGTTTGATTGGTTGTATTCTGGATTTTCTTGAGAATTTTTGAATAAATTTTCAGTGAAGTTTTTATTTTCTTCAGGGGAGTTTTCGAATAAATTTTCTGTTAGATTTTCATGATCAACAGGGGAATTTTCTTGTTGAACATTATTGTGATAAAATAGTTGATTAAAATTTCTATTAACGTTTTGAGAACTTGCTCGATATTTATTAGGGAAATTTGATTGTTGAGTAGCTGGTCTTTTTATAGTGCTAAAGTCCATAGGTTCTGGTTTATTTGTTGGTAAAAAATTTGGTTTTGGTGCAAATGCATTAAAGCTTGAATTTTGAGTTATTCTAGAATTATTAGGATTATTAAAATTTGTTGGACTTTTAAAATAGTTGGGATTTTGATTAAAATTACTTCGATTTTGTTGAAATGGTCTTTGCATAAAATTTGGGTTATTAAATTTAGGTTGATGTGAATTTCGTGTTTGAATATTGGAAGTTAAATTTGATTTATTTAATTTTTGACTTTGAAAATTATTTTGATTTTGAGAATATCTGATATCAATTTCTTCTTTTACTATGCTGAAGGCTTGTTCTAGTGAAGTTGGATTTCTACTTCTTACGAAGCTTCCTAAATTTTCATTTAGTCCACTTGTAAAAGTGCGAAGTGCTAAATCTTTGTTAGCCTTTAATTTATGAGTGATAATATCTTTTGATTCTTGACTCAGAGAAACTTTTGAATTATAAATAGCTAAATGAGTTCTAACTTTATTGAAAAATTCTATGGGAGAGTCTTTATTCTGTTTTAATTTAGTTAAATCAATTAAGAGATTCAATTCTGACCTTTGGTCACCAAAATTTTCAATTAAGACATTTTTTAAGTCTTTCCAAGTATCATACTCGTAACCTGTGATTACTTCTAACGCTTGACCTTTTAATTTATTCCTTATCGAATTTAAAATTACTTGGTTGATATAATCGTTTAAATTTTCTGTACAAAATTTAGTTGCAATGATTTCTGCGGATCTGATAAATTCCGAAAGAGTGGCTTGATTACCATCATATGTGGGAATTTCATTTAATAAAGCTACATTAAAATGTGGGGGAAACAATGATGCGTTTTGATCAACCATATTTGGGTTGCTAATGTTGTTACAATTATTTAAAAATAAAATTCTAGGGATTGAATTCCTTGGTGAGCGTGATCTATCTCGTGACATAAAATTTTTACAATTGTTTCAAAATATAATTATAGGTGTTTTACCTAATGATTCAAGATCTCCTTTAACATAAAAATTTTGTTGACAAAAATTAATTTTACTTTATTTGTTTCACTTATTTTTAATTTTTATTTATGTTAGTAAACAGTTTAATGACTAGAGGATGTTTAACAGGGGTAGGTATCCTACGCGCAAGAACGCAAGCACAAATGCAAATTAAGCACACCTATTATGTGCAGCAATTGGTCTGGCTTACTACGTTCTGCCTAATATTATAAATAAATATTAGAACTATGTTAGTATAATTTTTAAAACTTTATATTAGTTAACTTTGTTGTTTTAGGCGAACGCTTTAATAATTATCACTTTTGAAAATTATATTACGTTACTTTGTTGCCTTTGAAATTTTTACTTTGTTGTTTAGGCGAACGCTTTAATAATTATTACTTTTGAAAATTATATTACGTTACTTTGTTGCCTTTAGAATATACCTTTGCTTTTTCTCTAAAGCTTGAAAATTATTATTTTTAAAAATGTACCTTTGCTTTTTCTCTAAAGCTTGAAAATTATTATAAAAATATACCTTTGCTTTTTCTCTAAAGCTTGAAAATTATTATAAAAATATACCTTTGCTTTTTCTCTAAAGCTTGAAAATTATTATAAAAATATGCACTTACATTGTGCGTTAAAATTGACGAACGGCGTGCGATCAAGCTACGTCCTGTTGTCTTCAAAAAGGATGCGTCGATCCTATTGATGTCGGCTGGCCTGCACAGAGGTCCTGAAGTCCGACTTGGATAGTCCAGCTTTGCGCTAGAGCGTTATCCAAAAGTTGTCCTGGGGTCGTCGTTGTTGACGTTGCCGATACCAGAGACTGATCCCAATGATCAAGAGTGGTCCCAATGACCAGATGGTTCCAATAACCACGGAGGAGCAGGAGCTGGGTCGACGGGCGCTTCTCACGATCGGGCGATGTTTGTCCCTGTTGGAGATGTCCGAAGATCCGCTGGGTGGTAGGTTTCGATTTGTGGCAAAGAGCTGAACCTCAAGGAAAGTTGCTGGTCGACTCGATGTTTGTAGTTTTCCAGGTTTTCCTCCACAAATCCGAACGACTGCGCCAGTTTTATTAAAAGGCCGCCGAAACGACTTTTTAAAAAACGTTTATTTTTATTTTACAATGAAATATAACATTGGAAGCACACAGCTAGCCGCCGGACAATTTCTTACATCTAGCTATGATACGAACACAATGGAACTTATCGACTGACTGGAGCTTAACTTAGAAGTGCAAGCTACTAGTATATATACTATGCCTAATCAGCTAAGATAAGCGTTATCTCTAAAAGGGAGCGTGAGACAGGAAGCCACGTGCGTTCAAGGTTGCAGACTTGCAATTCATATAAAGAAGCTATTTATCGTTCAAGGTTGCAAGCTTGCAGTTTTACACAGGAGACCATTGTCTATTCATAATATAACATGCGTTTGTTATAGAATAAGCTTCGAGACCTTGTTTTAGTTTTGCTATGACCATGCAAAAATCAATCCCATTGCACCGATTCGAAAAAAAATTGTAATCAATACATGATTAATAGAGCTATTGAAATAGTGAACCCAAGCAAATGCAAAACGATTACTAACAATATAATAGGTATTCAAATTACAAATTTTGGAATGTATTAAGGACCTTTGATTGAAACAAGTAGGAACCATTATCCACAAGTTCTTGGTATGAGACACATAGTATGATCAAAAATCATTTTCATCTTGCATGGCTTTGGAATTATCTCTAATTTATTAATGCAACTATAAGTCAAGTAAAACTCAAATGTCTAGTTTGACATTTAAGTGTAAACGTAGTTGCATTCACATATTAGGAACTATCCTATACTAAATGAAAATAATTGTTGATCATACTTTACATTATTATCTATAAAGTTATTCGTATTTATAGAGAGCTCTTATGTAATTATCACACATTACCCATTTCTATTAGGCAGTCACACTCATTAAATTTATTTAAAACTAAACTAAAAGAAAGGCTAATAGGTAACGCATTTTATAATGTAAATGAGTTTTTTGAAATATAAAATTAATTAAGCCAGCTGCACATCATAAACCATAATTAATAATAACCTAACAAAGATGACGATCAATCTTCTCAACGCCCTGTAGTGTGCTTGGATATGTACACAGCATTTACAGATTAGAGTTACATTACATATTACGTACATATCGATATTTTCTATTCTTTGTGTATATTTTGGGAATAAACTATTACTTTGGTTGAACCATTGACATACAAATACAAATATAAACAGACGTTTTATGAATCCCGAAGCGTGCAAAAGGCCTCCCCTTTTTTCTGTCACCAGCGCCTCTTTTGTGCCTCGTCCATCCAGTATTCTCAGCCATTTCTTCTATCATGTCGGTCCATCTCGTCGTCCTCTCCTTCTTTTTACTAGAGTGGGATACCATTTGGTAACTGTTTTAGTCCATCGATTTTCTAGTCTAGCCAGCTGTCCCGCCCACTTCCATTTGAGTCTTACAACTTCTTGCCACATTGGGAGCTTTTAAGCGTCTTTTTATTTCAGTTAGCCTTACTCGGTCAGTTAATGATATCTTTAAAATGGATCGTAATATTTTGTTTTTGGTGATTACGTGTTTATTAAGTGAGCTTTGACATATAATTACAAAATCCTATTTTGACCAGTTCTAGACTAAACATAAACATAAACGTAAACCCCAACTCATTTCTCTATTAACACCACCAATCTAAAACGAGGTTTCGAATTAACGAAAATACGAAAAGCACTTAAATGTTGTAAGCAGAAACAAAAGTAATTTGCGTAAGTCAAATATACTGTATACTTGAACAAATTAGTGGTTTTATTTAAAGAAAGTAGATGTATCCCATCATTAGGTCTAATAGCCACTTAATGCCATTTTACTATAAAAAGCTTTAGTAAATATTTTTCAACTGAAGAAATCTTTGTTGTAAACTGTCACAAGCAGCTTTATAAGCAAGTAGCGTATAAAAATGTTTACTAAAGCTAAGATTCCTATTTCAAGAAAATCGTATTCTTACTATAAACCATTTATGCGATTCTTCTGTTTAATAGGCCTCTTTCCTCTAACCGTGCGGAGAAGTAATTCTAGATTATTTCTCCAAGTGTCCAACTTCTTGATTTTTTACTCTTGTCTTTGGGGAACCGTGTGGAGTAAGTAAGTGACTGCAGGATTAAGTTTGTAAAGCCACAATTTTTTGTAGTTGGCTTATCATATTATGGAATAATTCGTGACATGGTTGATGCTGAAAGGGCAGTGTTAAAGCTACCCTCAGACACCCAAAGGCTTATAGTGATTCTGTCATTGACCGCATACAACCTAGTGTTCTTTTTTGGAGTATTTGTCACATTTAGTAAACTTGCGGATTTTCTCGCTTATGTAAAGTGTGCTAATGAGGTAGGTACGGTATGTACTCGTATTTTGACACTTCAGGCCAACTAAAATATAGATGAGATCAAAGGTTTAAACCCAGTAGATGTGCGTTAAACATGTAAGAAGAAACCTGCTAGTAGACAACTGAAAATAGTGAACGAAGAAAAACCCACGTATTTAAGACAAGTGGAAATCAGTAACTTGATAATCGAAAACTTAATACAAGCTGGCCGAAGTTCTACTAATGAAGAATGAGAAGATGGTGGCATTAACTACCTCAGAACTACAGTGTCCGGCAACGCTTGGGGAGGGGGGAGGGGATTGGGGGTTAAAGATTACTATTATAGTTTTGATTATACAGGGTGTCTCAAAAAAGTGTGGCAAATCAAATTTATCTTTCTTTTAAAAGGAATGCCTTATACAGTGTGTCCCAGGATTGATATTATAAGAGGTGCAATAAACTAAACCTTTTTGAATTTTATTTTAAGATTGTGAGATTAAGTTCTGCTTGGTTTGAAGAAAATTTTAAGAATATTTTGAATTTTTGAAAAACAAGTCGGCCTTGACAGTGAAGCGAAAACTATTTTCTTTTCGGGTAACTACCCTTTCTGTTCATGATACGGCAAAATATTACCAAGAAAAGTTGTTCAGAATGAGTAATTGCGGCCCTATATAACATTTCAGGAAGATCTACTTACTTAGATTAAACCATCATTTTTAATATACAATTTATTTATTTTGCTTAATTTAAAAACTACGGTTTAATCTAAATTGGCAGATCATCCTGATATTTTGTATATGGCCAATCCAAAATTATAAAATTTGCAAATGTTGAGCACCCTGTAAAGAATGATTACCCACAGCCACTATTTTAGTCTCGTAAGGTAATTAACGAAGATAATTTTTGGTAATGTCGTCCTTTACTAAATTGTTTTCTGATACTTTCAGTAGCCTCCTGAAGTTCAGTTAATTTTCTTGCATAAAATCGTGAATATCTCCAAAACAGTTGACATATAGCTTTACATCAAAATAATTAGTGTTTCAGTATGAAGCTTTTAATATACCTAAATACAGGGTGATTTATTAGGTCTAAGCCAAACTTGGCCACATGAGAGCTGAAGTATTCTAAGGAACAAAACAAAACCCTTTGGACATATGTCCAATATTAAATAACTTGCAATCTAAATCTTTTGATCTTGATGGTCTCAATACTCATATGATTAAGCTGTGTTGTCCAACAATAGTCCAATATATTACTCACATTATAAACTGCTGTATTACTGAGAATGTTTTTCCCGATGCCTGGAAACAGGCTGTAATAATTCCATTGCCAAAATGTAGTGAACCTAAAACATATAAGGACCTCCGTCCTATTAGCATCTTACCAGTTCTTTCGAAAGTTTTTGAAAAGATTTTACATGGACAGCTGCAAGAACATCTCATACACTATAACCTAATTCCGGAATTTCAATCTGGGTTCAAACCTGAACATAGCTGCACAACCTCTTTATTAAATGTTACTGATGACATATTCAAAGCTACAGATTATGGCAAACTCTTCTTGTTGATATTACTTGATTTTAGTAAAGCCTTTGATACATTAATTCATTCATTATTTTCTATTCTTCATTATATAGGTTTAGAACAAAATTCTATCTATCTAATAATAAGCTACTTTAGTAACAGAACGCAGTGTGTAAAAGTATGGGATCAGATATCTCCTCAAGCGCTAACAACATCGGGTGTTCCTCAGGGATCTATGTTGGGTCCGCTGTTCTTTTCCATCTATACTAGTCACCTTTTCCAAAGTATTAATTCTTGTAAAGTTCATATGTATGCTGACGATATGCAGTTATGTTATTCTTTTAAACCTAATGATTAGCAACTTGTTCTTAGTAACATAAATAATGATCTTATAAAAGTACACGACATTTCATCAAAACATTCTCTCTTACTGAACCCAAACAAATCTTTGGTACTTTTATTTGGTAGCAAAAATGTTTGTTCTAAGGTTAAAGCCGCGATTAATTTAGTTATTAATGGTTCGAGAATACCTGTTGTCGATCAAGGAAAAGCTTGGGTTTGGTAATGGACAACACCTTTAGGTATAGGGAGCAAGTTGCAAATAACGTCCAGCGATCTTACGCTGCATTACGAATCCTATATTCACATAAACATTACTTATTTAAAACTGCTAAAACTATTTTATGTAATTCGCTGGTTCTTTCACAATTCACGTATTGCGCTCCTGTTTATGGTCCTTGTTTGGATGCTTCTGATCGAGGTCGTATCCAAAGAGTACAGAATTCATGCTTACGATATATTTTTGGAATTCGCAAATATGATCACATTTCTCATAAACTCAAAGAAACTGGCTGGTTGAACATGAAAAATCGTTTCATTTTGAAAGCTGTTACTTTATATCATAAAAATTATTCTGCATAAAAAACTTTCTTATTTACATAGGCGTATATCTTTCCGAACAGACGTACATAAGTTGAATATTAGAAACAAAGGTCTGATCACCCCTCCACTTCACACAACTGCCCTTTTCGAACGTTCTTTTTCTTACTGTGCTTATAAACTTTATAACGCTGTTCCTGCTGATTTTAAGAGCCTTAGTGTAATTTCGTTTAAAAAACATATGCGCCGTCATCTTTTCGAGAGTCAATAGAGTCTATAAAGTTAAATGTCTAATACAGTTAAATTCCCATGTTAGTGTGTTGCAAGTTGATTATTATTATTTTTTTTGTAAATTATGTATTTTGTTTTTTCACATTTGCACGACATAGTTTTAATGTTGATAACAAGGTTTGAGTGGGAGATCAGTAGTAGTTTCACTACATTACTGAACTCTGCCTTGCGATTTTCGGTCTAATGTTATTATACATTTTTAGTTCATTACTATTTTAATTTTTACTCTTTTTGCTCAACAATATATTTTTTTAACTGATGTAATATGTAACTATTTTTATTGTTATTATTATTATTATTTGTTTATGTTAGACCAAAAATAAAAGTCCATTATTATTATTATTATTATTATATGTCCGATTTCAATTATTTTAGGAATTAGAAGTTTTAATTAAACAAATTTATAAAAGTTAATTAAAGAAATGAAGATCACATAAATAATTAATAAGTTACAGCAGTAAGTGCTCAAAATGTCCACCTTCTGCTTGAACACATGCCTCACAACGACGCACTAAAGAGTTTTTTACTGTAGTGAAAACGTTTGGTCGATTTCTTAGGATCTTTGTATCAGTTTATAGAGATGAGAAACGTGGCCACTTAGTCTGTAATTTTCAGGTTTACTGAATTGCATTTTTTTGCATAATAACAATTAGAGAATTAGTACATATATAAGGAATCTTTCCTCCTTGGCATTTATCGAAAAATACTTTAAGACACATGTCAGTTTTCTCCACGGTGTTATATTAATTTGAACCAATTGAAGTAAAAGGTCACACCGCCAGTGGATTCAGCATATTGGAGAGGGCTAAATTTTCGTTGAACGTCGGGATGGTAAGACACGCTCTCCACGAAGTCAAAAAAAAACAGCTCCTTGTTGCATTGCTGTCCTCGTGTGGCTCTTTGATTTTTCGCGTAGCGCGATGTGCTAGCCGTGTGGAAGCAATTTCGATTTTTTGTGACATCGTCGCTTTTGATACCGGATATAATGCAAGATCTCCTAAGTGCTGTAATTTTTTGAGTTTTGTTTACGTTCTTGAGATATCGTGGAATTCCAAGACTCGATTTATATCGACCTTGTTATCTATATCTATAAATTGAAGAAGGAGAACGTCCTTCATTTCCCCGATACCACGCTGAATGTCTCCAATGCAGTAAACCTTTTCTTCTTGGTTACCTTTCTTATGTACAGCCATCTTCAACTGTTTGTTGGCTGAAGCATGAACAACCAACAAGACCAATAAATCGGTGTCATTGCCAATCACGATAGCCTCTTTTTCCTTTTTTGATTCGTCAATTGCAGTAAAGACGATCTTGGTGTCAGCATCACCTTTTGCCTGAGTCACTGTAAAGCCAGCTTGCTGTATGTGTACCGTGATGACAGCAATCAGTTGCATCTGGTCCTTACTATTACTTAGAAATTCTGCTTGTCCAAGAGTGACATTAATTGCATCTTCCATTTTCACTTCAACATGTGTAGTAGTAGATGATATGGGCAAATGTTGTTCGTCTTTTGTGCTGGGTTCTTCACCATAACCATTTGGCCTCCCCACTTCCCCGAACCCTTTATATATTACACTTGGAGCGAATATTACGAGTTCATAGGCGCTCATGCTTTTTTTTGGCTAAACAGAAAAAGTTACATTTTTACCCCCTCCATGTTTCCGTAATCCTTTCCTGGAGCGCAAAAATGCATAAGCCCATTTTTATTGTAAATTAAATGTAGATTAATTTCGTCTAAGGTAAAGTATGCGCTAAACCCCATAGTTAACGAGATATTTGCGAAAAACTGATGAAACCTACCATTTTACCGCCTTTCCACCCCCCTCTGCCTAAATCTGACGTGCAAGGTCGTGCAACTTTTTACCACATACTAAGAGGAGAGTACTGAAAAGTTTGCCGCAGGGTAGAACTTCTTTTTTTGGATGTTTGGGTTTTGACAATTTTTGAGCTATCTTTACTGTACTATTAAGCTTACATTTGAAATTAAAATACGTACGTTATGCTGTACGGCTACACGTGCACATCGTGGGCCTGATATTGGGTTAGCTGTAATTAGTTATTTCCTTATACACCAAAATGTTTACCTCTTATATTATCTGCCTACATTTATTGGAAATAAATACCACGTTAATTGCGCTGTATTAAGTTTTTAAATAACCGGTTACAGTTTATCAAACAGCCTGCGTCTGATAAATGTACTTTTCTGAAATCGGAGCGAAAGTACTATTTTCGCTCCGGAAATGCGGCGCGAAAATTGCATTTCCCTGACTAGTCACGAAAACATTTACACATTATTTTCTAAAGTTTTATTGAATATTAATATTTATAGTTGTGTTTTCGTCATTGGATATGGTAATCTCGGACAACAAAGCACTTTTGTTTCGGATACTACCATTATTTTCATTGTGAACTTCCATCGCATTTGAACAAACAGAAACTTCAGATTCTTTATAGTTATTTTCATCACCAACAAACTGCCAAATGAAAAGTTTCACATTTTGAACATCCAGCAACTTCACATTTTTTCTTAATGTCAGCGTTATTTTCCTCTTTCCTGTTCAGTATTCGATTAGCAGTCGCCAGTTGATTTGCAAATGATTCTTCCAAGTAATCTTCGGCGACGGTGGAAAATTTTCATCCACCATGTCTCTTAAGGCTTGTAATATCTCCACCCCCGTTAACCAACAAAGTGGCACAACTACGACGTAGACAGTGGCCAGTATATTCCTCAGGTCTGGTTAAACCAAGATAAGCTGCTACTTTTCTTGGTATTTTGCCGAAAGTATGTACGCCCACTGGCTGTGTGGTGCATTTGCCATTTTTATAATTCAAAAAGAGACGTCTATGTGGAGTTTGAGGTGGACGTAATGTGCGATACTTCCTATAAAGCGTGATATTAAGCTCATTGCCATTATCCCCAACAACTATGAAGCGCCTTGGTTTATGCGTTTTTGAATCAGGTATCCGTATCATCAATACTGAGTTCTTCTCTTCAGCATCATCAATCGACATTTTTGTCAATTCATCACAGCGACAGGCCCCTGCTACACCGATGACTAATACACCCTGAAATTTTTTTGAAAACTATTTAAAATGAAATACGATGATAAATTTTCTACCTTCAGCATCGAAAATTCTTCATCTGGAGCTTCTCTAAGAAATCTGTCAATTTCAATACGGGACAACACTTTTGATTTTTTAGCTTGATATCCATCACTTTTTCTTTTTAAGTACACAATTAGCTTATTGAACTTGCTGATATCAATATTCGTTTTTATTCATAATGTCGACTTAAGCATGGAATAAGTACTCCAAAGAGTTGAAGCCTTATAGGATCTCTGTTTAGTTTTCTCCACAAAGTAAGCCAAAAGTACGTCTTCTGTAATTTTTCCAATATTTTTAGCTTTACACCAAGCTTCAAAAGCATCGTAAACCCAATTATATCTCTCTTTAGACTTTGTTGGCAGTAGCTCCGCCACGGCCTCTTCTGCGGCTTTTCGAATTTCCAAAGGGAGTTCGTCGGTAGTTTTTTCACAAGCCATTGCAAATGAACAGGAACACATAAAAAAACGAACAGCGGTTTTGTTTGTTTATACAAACTTTTCTGTTCTCTTGGCGATAGAGAAACGTACTACTAGATAGGTACGTAGAAAATTGCCCATTCAATTTATTAAATTAATAAACATAAATTTTTATTATAATTGGGGATTTCAGAAAAAATTTAATACAAGTCTCGTCATTAAAATGTCTCACTTGCCTCGGAGCCTTAAAAATACTCGGCACAAAGTGCCTCGTATTTTAATATGGCTTCTCGACAGTAATGCAACATTTTCCTCACTCTTATGTAAATAACTATTTTTTTAGGATACTGCATTGGTAACTAGCGTTTACATAGTTACAAACGAGTCCGGTAGCTAAAATTTACCGGCCTAGACCAGTAGTAGTTGACAACAGCCGGATCAAAGGCCGTTGTCAACTACTACTGGTCTAGGCCGGTAAATTTTATCTACCGGACTCGTTTGTAACAATGTAAACGCTAGTTACCAATGCAGTATCCTAACAAATCTTATACGATACACGACCGGTAGCATTTTTTTAGGATACTGCATTGGTAACTAGCGTTTACACAGTTACAGTTACAAACGAGTCCGGTAGATAAAATTTACCGGCCTAGACCAGTAGTAATAGAACTACTACTGGTCTAGGCCGGTAAATTTTATCTACCGGACTCGTTTGTAACTGTAACTGTGTAAACGCTAGTTACTAATGCAGTATCCTAAAAAATCTTATACGATACACGACCGGTAGCATTTTTATGGCCTTGCCAAACATACAGGTCTCGCCCTACGGGCTCAACCTGTAAAGTATTGGCGCGGCCATAAAAATGTTGCTACCGGTCTAATAACGTAAATAGCTATTAGATATATCCCTTCAATGTACGTTGCTATCACCGGATCATCGGAGTATCTGCCAACTTAGATTCGGAAGATGTTCAACAATTAAGTTGGTGACGGGCGTATTTTGTTTTGATCATTTTAGTGTTAACCCACCGCTCCTCTGAAGTAACTCAGCTGTTGCGTTAAACGTTATTTTGAGTATTTACAACTTGGTATCCTGTTTATATTGAAGTGTTGCAAGATTATCATTAGTTTGTTATTACTTCCGCTCATTAGACCTTTCAGCAGTCGCAACTTGCATGCGCATTATCGTAGATTCTGTACACAATATTTAACGAATTTTTAGCTCATCTACGTTTAGTTATGCTAATTGTTATTTGAATTATTAGCTGCCTTGCTGCCAATCAATTATGTAAAACTTATTTTCTTTAGCGATATGACGCCACGCGTATAAGTTTCCAACAATTTGCAAGATTGTGTCTCTATTTGATATCATGTTTCCATTCGGGTCTATGATTTTGTGGATATCATGTCTTCCCGCATTCGATTTTCTGTTTATAGTTGGTAAACTTTTGTTTTGTTCTATTTCCTGTGCGATTATTTGTAGTTATGTTTGATTCTCTTAGAATTGATTTAGATACTTTTATACTGAGCTCTCTACCTTCTTGTGTATGTTTCTTCTTACGTTGTTTTCTTCGATCCATAAGTTGTTTTGTGTGTAAGCCTTAGCTTATTTGTCTTTTTCTATTGTTTTGCACGCTGATTTTTTACTACAACTTGTAGGCCTGAGGCAATCTGATCATTAATTTCTTCTTCTCTATTTTCTAGATTTTGTAACTTGTTGCTTCGGGTTTGCACATAATAATCTGGTCGTTTAATACCTATCTGTCTCTTTGTCTTTTTTTGTACATAATTTTTCGTTATTTGCTTTTGACGTTCAGTAACTCCTCTTCTCGAGCCGACCTCTGACTATTACTAACTAAAAAATTATTTAGCCCAGTCACCTCTTGAACCATTTTCTTTTGAGCAATGACTGTAAATTCTAGTTTGTTCATTCAAGTCCTATTTGTACTCATTATGTTGTAATGCAATTTCCAGCACCTCTCTCATTTCTTTCACCGCATCCAAGATATTCAATAACGGATTATTTGTCATTCTCTTTCTAACCGATATTTGCACTACAATAGCCAATCTGTATTTTAAAATGGGTGCCCAAACGTTCAATGGTAGGTGATATGTCATCAATTTTCTCATCTGTACATGTGGAGGTTGGTACAAGTGCTTGAACTATTGTAGTGTTATACTTTTTTTCGAGTTTAACCATTAGATACACCATTCTCGATGATTTGCTTTGTCTTCTCCCATATGTTTTGTGCGAGATTTCTATTTATAAGTAAGCCACTTTCTTCCAGAAATGTGTCTTATCTCTTGTACAATGGTGAACAATAAATTTAGGCCGGCCTGTGATTCGCTTGACATCTACTACTACAAATTCCGTTCTCTGTATGTTGCTCTGCAAAGGGAAAATCACCGTACATTTAAGTACCATGGTGGACAATAAATTTAGGCCGGAAAAACCGAAATTGAGGTTAGTTGGACATAAGTAGTAGTAGTAGTAGGTGTCAGGCTAATGACAGGCCGGCCTAAATTTATTGTCTGCCATGGTAGTAGAAAACGTGTCCTGCATTTAACGCTACCTGACTTTCTTCTGTTTTCCAGCCTCACTTATACCAAACACATGCTATTTAATATGCTGAAGTTCTTCTTCCAATTCTAATAATTTATCGTTTAATGACGTTGTTCGTATATTACATGTGGCAATATGCAGGAGCTGTTTGTCATTGTAGCCTGACCTAGCCGTCTGTTTTTGATCTTGTCCGATTGAACCGCCGGGGACTCGTTTGACACATGATTTAGGGAGTGTTGGTCGTGAAACACTACGCTGGCCAGGCGGATTGGTGGGTACGATAGGATGTAGGAAGAATGAAATGAAGGTGTGGGTAGGATCTACGTTGGGTCATCGCTCTCCAGTGCTGGACGGTGGGGAAACGCAAAGGAAGTATCACAATGCAAACAAGAAAAAAGAGGTTAACGCTTTATAAAAATACCATAGATAGGCAACATATTGTAATAAAAACAATAAAAAATGTAGGATCTTACCTGTGCTTAAATAATTCCAAGCAAATTCTATCAGAATTAATCAGTTAACACTTAATTGGAAATATAGTACTTGTAGTGGACTGGAAACAGCTTCGATTGTATTTATGCACAAACATAGAACCAAATTATTGTAATAGTCATTGTACTGTTCTGGATACCAAGTATTATTGACTTTATTCGTTTTACTTGTTAATAATAAGAGATCACAGGTCTGCAACCTCAGAGACTAAGTAATTATGGTCTGAAAATCGATCTCCTGGTGAAGTGTAGAGGTTTATGACAGTCTCCAGTCTCTATGCTTGGAAAGCATGCTCATGTAGAGACCATTAGAGGTCGTTAAAACTAATACTAAATTTATTGATGGAACTCGTCTATTTTATTTAAATTATTTTACAAACGTAGTACAGAAAATATTAACAAACATCTGATAAGCAATAATACTTGTTAACTTTATTGTTAAAAGTAAATACGAAACGAAGTTTTAGCAAATGACGCAGTTCAGTCACACGTTTAGATAGATTTTGCTGATAAGAATCCTGACTTGCTAGTCCTGTACACACTTGTGTTAATTAAACCAAATTAATTGCTTACGTTTTGTAAAACGAGGTTAAGGTTTCACAATATTAAACAATAATTCAAGATATAATATATTTGAAACAACTGATTATCATCTTATATTATTACTAGATGCCCTTCTAATAAGAGGGTTTTATCGGCCAGAAGAACATGTTGCCATATTGTACTGTTGAAACTAGAAACTTTACGTTTTTGTCCAGTAAAATATTTTGTTTCAATTTTTAAATTAATGAAAATTATTAGGTTGTAAAATATCAGACCATTATTGTCAATAATAATAGGACGAGAGGTCAAAATATTGCCGACAATAATTTTTGCGATTGAGATACGAGTTTCTGCTGCGACGAAAATAACGACGAGTGCTTGCACGAGTCGTCATTTTCTAAAGCAACAGAAACGAGACAATCTGAAGAGCAAAAATAGTCTGCAATATTTCGACCTAGAGTCCTATTCGTCTTGACAATTTAACTTTTCATTAAAAAATAAGTTACAGAAAAAATTGTCGCTGAAATAAATCTCCTCGAATTATTGTCGCTGAAATAAAGCTCCTCGAATTATTGTCACTAAAATAATCGTTCGGTTGGTTGTTTATTTTTAAATTAAAGAATGCCATTGGTTGACAATGACACCAGTTAAATTGTCAGTAATTTTTTTTCCAGGTCGATACCATAATAGATACATCATATAAAAGGATAGAAAAATTAAAGTGCTTTCTAAATCTGACAATTTCTGTGAGCGTGATGGCTTTAAATATTTTGAAAAGCTCATACACCGCCTACTTCTTTGTTAAACCCGAAGTAGGGTTACTCCAGATCATACGAACCTATGGTGGCGTATTTATTGCGACAGTCGCAACCATAACAGCGGAAAACAGGGCAGCAATACTTTTGAGAAGTTTGGAGATTAGAATTAAGCAGCTGAATAAACTCCTCGCATTAAAGCTCGCCCGAGTAAAAATCCGGAGTGAAACACAGACGATACTATTTTCCAGACGTATCAATGCAAGAGAAAATCGTTTTAAAGGAGCTCCAAGTACAATCACACCGTTACCAACATTCAGGAAAACCCATTTGCCGAAATTAGTTAGTCGTAATGGTACAAGAGCGACCATTTCATTTTCTGTGAATGTGAAGCCTGCAACCTCCAATAGCAATGTAGCAGATGTTTCAATATCCGATCTGAGCAGAGCTTATTTGAAAATTATGGACGCAGCCCAAAACCTCGAATACTATTTGGGTCCAACCACGTTGGTAAATAATCTATTTAAATCGACAACCTAAAAATTGTATTCCTATCTATGTTATAGGTATCTATTCTATCAGTATTTTGGAATATGATCATGGCGTTGTACTTTTTGGGTTTAGTAATAAATAATCCTGAAAAACAGGGTGTACATGGAATGGAAAGGAGCATTTTGCTCAGCGTATCAGTGATGCGGGTCTTGATCATAACTGAACCATGCTATGCCAATTTGGTTGGGGTAATCTTCCATAAAATAATCATACAGGTGCCAAACTTCTTCCATTTACAGATTCAAGTTACGAAACGTTGGGTTAGCTATCTGCAGTCTTATAACCTTGATGGGAATTACAGAATGCAGGTATTGTTGCTTTTTTAATATTGCTCGTTGTGCAAAATGACTTTGTTATTTAGATGAAAAGGTTTGCAATAGTTCTGGGCTTGCGTCCGTTAAAATATAATCCTTGCGGAATAGTAACGGTGGATCGACGTTTGTCCATTTGTGTAAGTAGTTCTATTTTATTCGACACTGACGTATACATAAGTTTCACTATTTACAGATGGTGGGAGGCATTACAACATTGTTGGCGTTTATTATTGAAAATCAAGCTACAGAATCATTTTAACAGTATGAATAGTTTGGCTATTAAAATATTTAATCTTGCACTAGCTCGGCTAATGAAGTCATTTACGCTAATAAGTTGTTCATATAATGTTAGAATAATTTGTACACAGAACAATTATTTTTCCTAGTAAGTTTTCGAGCACCTTTGCTATAAACAATCTAACTAGCAGTTTAAACAAACTTCACTGGACGTCTACGGTTTCTACGTTAAGCGAACATAATCTATAAAGAGGAAGCAGACACCAGTAGATCGCATCAAAAAAAATACAAAAAGCAAATTTTTATTATTAAGGCATTAAGATTCATAGAGTAGGTACATACGCGAAATGGATCAACTTATGGTTAGCGGTTTTCGTTGATGTTTTAAATTAAGAATAATATACACATATTGGTGGGTTTGAGACTTTGTTACAAGAAAATTATAGCGCGAAATATTATATTATTTAAAGAAATAAAATAATTGAATTAATTATGCGTTTGAATTAAAAACGCGAAGATACCCCTAATTAAAGGAGTCTTGATTTGATATGATTATGATTACATTTTTATTTAAATAGATGATTTGCAAAGGGTTGGGTTTTCTACATCCTAGCAAATATGATTGAATGTATAATTATAAGCAATACATTTGCGATTAAGATAATTATCGTGGTATTTATAATTTTAAATGTATTCGCTTTAGCCACCGCTTGTTTATCCAATGGGACCGCTGCAAAATTAGATATTTCAACTGATGGAAACAAATTTACTAACATGGCGCTCCAACTTCACAATTTATCAAAACAAGTTAGCTTTGTGGTAATAATTACATGAGTGAATACGTAAAAGTGCGTTGCCTAAGTGATTTAACAAACGTAAGTCAATAGACTCCACAACAAAACACTCACGATACACTTCTTCCGGAAATGTGCAAAAACTAAAACCCCTTAAAAAAATTCACCAAATTCTATTTTTAGGGTAACTTTTCATCCTTATTTGGTTTCCCCGATACAAAATAGGGCACCAGGCATTCCCACAGCAAGTCCCACGATGGATAGAGGCTCCTGTTTCTCTCCGTTGGCCTGCTGTAATGAGCCAGATACATATTCCAACGCCACCTGCAGCACCACTCCAAAACTGCTTACAACTCCGTGTTTGCTCCAGTTGCTAGAGCTCCGCATTGCTCAGCACAAATGTCGCTGCATCCTTTCCTCTTCCAGGGCTATGCTAACTTCGCAACAGCTTCAAAAACATTGCAATATATTGAGATGTTATTGAGCCCGCTACTCAACTCTGCTTGCAGCACAAATAAATAAAAAGCAAGTCAGAAAGCCAAGAGTTGGGGTAGTTCATGCAACTGCAAAATTTAGCACATAAATTTCAATCAGTAATTACATTTGCAAAGAGAAGCCGGTAGTAATGGAATTATTTGAGTTTAGAAGGCAAAGGGCAAAGCTCGTTTTTCATAGATTGAAGTCGATAACTTTAATTAGCCAAAAATAAGAGGTTTGTGCAAAGTTAAAGCCGAACCTAAATGAATAAAACTGCCACAAAAGGATTTATAATATGTGCGTGTTAAATAAAGCGTCGATGTCAGAATAATTAAATAGAAAATGTTTATGAGCACTCTTAAATAAAGGTAAATGAAGCAGAATTATAATAATACGTTGCAAAGAGCATAAACCAGGCAGAACATGACAATTATAATAATTAGACAGCAATACTTGGAAATATGGGAAAAGTACACAGTTGAGAAAATACGAAGAAAAGGACACAGCAGAAAGGAAAACAGATCTAGTGCAGGAAGTGAACAATTAAAAACAAGTCAGTGTAGTTACGCGAATGATAGAGACAATTTAAATAAAACAAAGTGTAGTGGCGCTATGAGACAATTTAAAACCGAATTGAAAGGACAATAATTTAGAAATAGTATTTTTGTAAAACATTTTAGTTGTAAGAAATATTGGTTTAAGAAATTGTTGTATTGAACTTGGTCTACATTCGTTTTTGTATTCTAGATAGGCAATTGTTAATAACGACCAACGAAGGGAAACAGTTGAATAAAAATGATTTCTTGACACAGATTTTGGTCTCTGATTTAAATAAAGTTTTTATATAGTTAGATTCAATTTAAATTAATAAAAAGTGCACCATTGTGTTGGCAATTTACCCGTGTATCAGTGGAAGTGTGGGTTTTAATTTTTCTCGAAAAAAAAAAATATTTTCTCCAATACCGCATTTCGAGGATCCGACCGAGGCCACCTCAAGCTTACGATATTCAATCACGGGCACATTCGAGTTTCTGAGCCCGGGATTTTGACGGCAGCCCATCCGCACAGCGTATAGGAGGCCTCCACAGCAGCCGTAGTATCGCAGGACCCCGCATCCGGCGCATATCATTTGGAGCCACCGTCCGAGCAGTTACCGCAGCGCTGCAGAGAACTAAGCAATTTATTCAGCATTAGCATAAAAATCCAGATTTGAGGTTAGAAAAAACAATTGCATGTTGGCGTCTCTTAACAAGCAACCATCGGTTTTGCCTAAAAACAAAAGATAGAGTGACGCCGTTGAAGGCGAGAGAATTTAAAATTACCTGATCGAATGCTCATTCAACTCCTTTTGTGAAATTAATTCACAAACGCGAACCGCAACTAATTAAACCGATTTGTGTAACTCCTTGACAGCGCAGTACCTACCGAGCGAATGAACTACATTCATAGTCCATTGGCGTATCACATTAATTTTCAAATTAACGTATCAGGGAACCCAGCTTTGAGATATGAATGTTTCTCTTGCCTACCGAGCTAGCTTCTGTAATATTAAATTGCAGGTGAATGAATTATAGTAAAGGGCATAATACTGTAATTAACGAAACCAGTAAATACTGAATTACTTTTAAGCAGTCTATAAAATGTAACCAATAATTAAAAATTTGTTTTGGGCTCCTACTAAGAATTACATTTTATTATAATATCATAAATACATTAAACAGTAGCACGAGCATCATTACAATATATCACTGGAACAAGGGTTAATGTCCTCCCACCTCGAATTTAATGCCTTACGTGTAGAGAGCATTAAATTCACACGTGGGAAGGTACGAATACCTTTGATCCCTGGATATATAAATAGCTATTGATCGCTAATATTTAAAAACCTCTTTGCGCGAGATCAAATTACAATTAGCACCTTGGTTAAGTTTTTGAAATCCAATTGCGTGCTATAAGTCTCCTACGCAAATTTTAATACACCCCGTTTAAGTAGCTATAGTTATTAATGGTTTTATTTTTGGTAAGCTTCATTTTATTATTTTTCACTACTTCTTTTTTTTAAATACATTTTGACGTCACCTAACTCCACGTAAGAAGTAATTTCGCTACTAAGTTTGCTACAGCCTGCAGAATGGGCATGCAGTGCAGAACTACTAGTTTTCATAACAACCAAGAACTTCTACACTTTCCCCAATATGTCAAACCGCTTTTATATCTGTCTCCATATCAGCTTTCTCATACGAGAATGCAGAGTACAGCATATTGTCGTATTTACTTATTTACTCGAATATTCAACAGTGAAACCGAAATATGACATCAACAGTTTAACCATTCAACGATTCAACTCTTCTCTTTCCACTACTTTAAAAAATGTTCAAGAGTCTAAAGTAAAACTGATGAATGATCCTAATTCATAAAACCTCTACTCTAGTTCAACCTCCACCATTCTACACATAAAGGTTTGCTAAAATTCGATTGCTTGACTCAAAAAAACTTGAAACAACGTAACATGATATTTTAATAATAATAATAATAATAATATAAACATTTATTTCCAAAAAAAAGCAAATTACATAATGTGCAATGAAAACTAAATTTTGGAAAATGGGCGCTGTTCAGTTTGCCCCACCAGATGGCAGGTTAATTGGTCTTCCACAGCACCCGGTTTATCTTATTTTCTCCTTTGCTCTCCTTTCTAAAATATTATAAGGTGGCCTACTCAATTATAGTCGATGAAACAGAAAATATATTAACACAGGGTATAAACTACTTTTGACGAGAGTTGTTCCATTTACTCCATCCCCTTTACAGGAAACTCAATCAATAAAGAAGCTTCTATCATTGGGTATGTACATACCCATATCAACCAAGGAATATTGTGATGGTTCACTGCCCATAGAAATTCTGATTGCCTAATTAACTAAATGAATAAGGTCAACATGCGCACAGAATTAAATATTTTATCTATTGCAAAATAATCAATACTTTACATTAATAAGTGCATTTTATGTAAGCAGCGTAACTAATCATTTGAGGGATAGAAGTTAGCATGAAACAAAGCAGGTATAGAAGAATTACATTCACAATTTCTGATATGATAAATGTTCGGAAGGGCTAATGCAATTTAATTTGTAACTGACGGAATTGAGCTTATTAATGTCAGACATAATGTGAATAGAATAATACAAAATGACTTGTTAAATACAGAAAGAATATGAGCATTATTTAGTAAAAGTGTATAAGCCAGTAAAGGGCAGATTAGCTGAAAGGTAAACAAAGCCGTGCTAGCAAAATAATAATTGCAAAGAGCAATGAATGGAAAGCAGCCGATCGAAATACAATTAATGAGACGTTAAATGTACTCCAAGTGTATCAGTGCATTATAAACAAAAGTGATTTAAAAGCTGAGCAAGTGTAGTAACAATTATTCCAAGAAAAAGACAGTATTAGTGGTTAGGCAAAAACATGACATCAAAACTGTAGTTCATAAGGTGAAACATGTTATCAGTTCTAATTTCCTTTATAAACATTTGAAAATCTAGTTGCTAAGAGACCTGACTGTCATTTTTTATGAATAACTAAACAAACTTGAAAATTGTGCGTTGGGGTCACATTGAGCTCCTCAATTAATAGTATTTAACATTACTAGCTTGGTAAGAGGGTTTTTATTGAGCCAGTAAAATCTGTTACCTAGCGTGTATTGTTGAATATTTTATTTGTTCCTCACTAGTAAATAACCAGAAATTTTCCATTTATTCAAAATTTCAATCTGACAAGCAACTAAATTCATGAATATGACACATATACTAAGGAAGACAACTCTGGCTTTGCAAGCTATCATTTATCTATAAGCACCCTTGTAAAACTGACAGTTAATTTGTAAAAATTAGTTAGAAACTTGTTAAAATAAACTTTCTTGGTTAATAGAGTGACTTGATAAATTGATGTTTACAAATGAGAAACAAATAAACATGTAAAATATAAATAAAAAAGTTTGTAGTTATACCAACTGTGTGTATAGTTATTCACAAGTGTCCAGTGCATCTGTGGGAGTAGTTCGTCAAGTGTTAAGAGGACCAGGTGAAGCAGATACGCCAGCAGAAAAAATCATCCAAGTGCGATTGGCTTCGGGGCCCATTTCCTTATGCAAGCAGCTTCGCCCAGCAAGAATATCCCTGTCTCGTATAATAGATTATTTTTGATTCTCTAGTTGTATAATATATGAAAATATAACTGCAAGTACCGTAGTTATTCTGTGTTCGTTGGATTTTAAAAACGTAATTTGAAATCTTGGTATATGTTATCCAGAAAGGTAAGATTCCATACATGCTAACTGTATTACACAAATTCGACACTACTATATAAGAAGAAGACTATCTCTTGAGAGAGCAGGAAATTCTCATCTAACTTAGATGTGAAGGGGTATCTAAAACAACTAATCAACATGAAAAATATAAACGAGTGGGTAATGAACAGAAAAAGAGAATGGAACTAACATGTGCGATAGTGAATAAAACAAAAGATACGTTCCAAGTAGGTCGAAGAAAGATTGGAAGATTACAAAGGAAAGGGAGTGATACTCTTTGTATGATAAAATTAGAGGTGTTAAACCTAAAGAGAAGATTTTCTGTAGGTACTTCTAATAATTACTTTACATGGTTGAACCTTTCACATATCTGTTTTCTGAATGATGCCATCTTTTTCACATACAATTACAAAATTCCATTTGACCATTTTGACCAGTTTTAGGATAACTATAACAAAAACCAAAACTCATTTCTATATTAACATCAGCAATCTAAAATAAGGTTTTACATTAACGAAGATACGAAAAGTAATTAAATATTGTAAACAGAGGAAAACGTAATTTGTATAAGTCAAATACTCTGTTTATATAAACAAATGGGTAGTTTTATCTAAAGAAAGTAAATGTGTCCCATCAATCATTTGATCTAATAGCTATTTATGTTGTTTTGTTATACTACAAAAAGCTTTAAATATTTTAGAACTGAAAGGAATCTTTGTTGTAAAGAGCCACAAGCAGCATTAGAAGCAAGCAGCGTATAAAAATGTTTACTAAAGCTAGAATTGTTATTTCAAAACAGTCGTATTCTCACTACAAACCATTTATGAGATTCTTTCGTTTAATAGGCCTCTTTCCTCTAACCGTGCGAAGAAGTAGTTCTGGATTATTTCTCCAAGTATCCCTCTTCTTGATTTTTTACTCGTGCCTTTGGGGAACTGCGTGGAGTAAGTAAGTGACAGCAGGTATAAAATTATAGAATCATACTTTTTTTCAGTTGGCTTCGCATATTATGGAATAATTCGTGACATGGTTGATGCTGAAAAGGGAGTGATAAAGTTACCCTCAGACACTCAAAAGCTTATAGTGATTCTGAGTGTAACCGCATACAACCTAGTGTTCTTCTTTGGAGTATTTGTCACATTTAGTAAACTTTCGGATTTTCTCGCTTATGTAAAGTGTGCTAATGAGGTAGGTACGATATGTATTTTGACACTACAGGCCAACTTAAATATAGATTAAATCAAAGGTTTAAACCGAAAAGATGTGGTTGAACATGTAAGAAGAAACCTGATAGTAGAAAAAAGAAAAACCCACGACTTTAAGGCATGTTGAAATCAGTATCTTGGTAATGAACTGGATTAACAACCTCAGAACTACAGGATCCGGCTTCGATGAGGGGGTGATAGGTATTTCTAAAACTACAAGTGTTACATAAATATTGCGTAAATAAAGTAGTAGGTACGAAAGTGGTGCACATTATTATTTTTCTGTCTAGGCCGAAAAACTGGCTTTTTATGAACGATGGCTGTAGTTCCTGGTCGAGGCGATAATTAAGACAAGAAATCAGGCAAGGCCATAAAAACCAGTTTTGGCCCGAGGTGCATATTAAAATCTGCCATAATTTTAAAAAAAGTGAAAGGAGTGTGTGAATTATAAGAGTTGACGTGGGCGAAACGCGTTTGCTGACGAAACATTAATCGTGTACAAAAAAGTGGCATTTTTCGTACATAAATGTTTCCGTAAAATCATATTTTATAGAAGGTCGACGAAAACATTTTTTACATTATACAGGGTGGCTCAAAAAAATATGGCAAATAAAACTTACTTCTGCATTAAAATACTAATAATTTTTTTAGGCGATCATTACAAATATGACGATTCTATGGCCCCTTTTGCTGCCGTAAAGTTTTACTTTTTTGTACACATCTGTCAAATGTTACTTTTTTTGTACACATCTGTCAAACCCTACTTTTTTGGAACTGATCTGTCAGAAAGTACTTCATGAACACTTTTTACCTACCTATATAGGCAGGGTCGCAACACCTGCAGCTTCCTGAATTTCACCGGGGGTGTCTGAACTATCGCTATCACCCATTTTAAAAGGCTCAAACCACACGCGATGAAGCTTAATATTAAATTTGACAGGAGATGCTTTTACTTTTAGTTGTCTAAATGCTTCTGTTTTTAATTGTCTAAGGTAACTATGTTTTTCAAGAAAATGTTCAGAACAAAAATAATTTTGTGACCAAATGTTTGAATTCTTTTGTGATGATCAATGAACAATGTTGTGTGCACCTCGGCCAAAAGTGCTTCTAGCACTTTTACGGCCTTGATACACAATATACTATTATACAAGTTTTATGGGTCTAACGTCAACTATAGGCGATATTAACGATTTTATGCAAAATAATCCTGAACTTAAGGCGGCTGCTGTAAGGATAAGAAAACATCCGAATGAAGGAAAACATTACCAAAAATTTTTTTTCGTGAATTACCATTAGAGTGTAAAATGATGGCTGTGGGTATTAATGCTATACAAGGTACTCAACGTTTGTAAATGTATAAATTTCAAATTTTTTAAAACAGAACGCTCTATACATTTTTTGGTTTTTGAAAAGTCCTTTTGACGAGTTTTTTTTTTGATATTTTACTTTGCTCCCCTAAAGACAACTGTTTTTCTGATATTCGTATTTTAACATAAAAAAAATTAAGCTCCTCAAAATTCTTTATTTCAAGAGATAACAAATAAACACCATTATAATGCAAATTTCAACACTTACAGCTTTTCGATCACAAAAACGAACCAGGTTTAGAGAATAAAAATCCAGCTACTGCTGAAACCAGAAATAACAAATGGGGAAAAGCCAAAAAAGCAGGAGAAAATCGAATCTGAAAGGCGATTGAATTTAGGGCTGGGAAATGACATTAGAAGAAAGGTCATTAAAAGTACTTTTCAAAAATAAAGAGATATACAAGGTGTTCTACTTAAAGAAATCGATATAATTATATTTGCAAATTATGAACTCTTTATACAGCTTTAATACCCAGAGAAGGTTAGGAGAAATATTTGAACATTTGAACGTAATTACGTGTATGATTTTGAAGTATTCGCTTTTGTTTTTTTCATCGATTTTGTTTGATCCTGAAATTAATTAATTCCACATTTCTCGTTATTTGTGTTTATTATTTCTTGTATTAACAATGACTCGATTTATATATTCTAAATCTGGTTTTAGGTTTTGTTTGGAGAGTTCAAGTATTTAAATTATTATTTTTGCGAAGTTTCTAGTTATCCCTTGCAAGAAATCATCTTAGGGGATTTAAACTGTTTTTTAAGCTAAAATACGCATATGTGAAAAACAGTTGGATTTAGGGGTATAAAGTGACATTTCAAATGAAATATAAGTAAAATGGCGTTTCAAAAATATATTAATATACAGAATTCCAATTAAAAAAATCCTAAATTATTAAATTTTCAATTATTAACCACCCTGTATAGCATTAATATAGTTAGCCACTATTTCATATTCTAAAAGCAATTAACGAAAAAATAACTGTTTGGAAAAGCTTTTCTTCATTCAATTGTTTTCTGTTGCTCTAGTCGCCTTAAGTTCAGAATTTTCTTGAATAGAATCGTTAATATCTCCAAACCAGGTCACGTTAAATCCGTATAACATTAAAGCAAAATGATTAGTATTTCAATACCAAATGTTAAGCTAACTAAAAGTAGAGCATTCCACTTAAATAAAAGCCAGGTTAATTCGTCACATTGTTTTGAGACACCCCGTATAATCAAAGCTATTTTATTAATGTGCACCACCTTTGTTCCTACAAGTTTTATCTACATAATATTTATGTAAGTCTCGTAGATATCTTCTTCCTCCCACTGTTGCCCGACCCTGTATGACGCTATAAGCGTTGATGATTAGGTTGAACGCACTTTCATAATCGAGTAGGAGCAACAACATATAGCTACAGTTATAAAACAATATATAGAAGATCCGTAGGAAGACCAAGGATTCTTGGAAAGAGCAAGTCATCAAAATGTATACAACGGAAAAATCCAAAGCATGAAGGGGGAGGAAGAAAGTACAAAGAGAATTTATCAAGACAGTTTAGATAAAGTACTACAAGCAGAAATTTTCTAACAACCCGCAGTTAAAGTATATAGACATAACAGTTAAAAACAGTTGGGAATAAAAGAAATAAAAAACCGTGTAACTAGTGAAATAAACTACTGAACGACAAGCAAAAAAGTTATGAAAAATGCGTAAATACTCAATATAGAAGGTAAAATACGATAAAGCTACCCAATCAAGTTTAGAAAAAGGAGAAATCAATGAAGAAAAAGAGCAGTAGGGAAATAAAACATAAATGAAAAAATCGAAATAGTCTTGATACTTTTTAAAAGCAATAATCTCACAAACAGTTCATTGGGGCCACATAGCCCGCCCAGCTCCATTTGAGTTATTGTTTTCATGAAGTTTACTATTTTTGCTCTCTGTCTAATAATTAGCGTTGATTTGGATTCTGTCCCTCCCTGTTATGCCCAATATTGAACGTTCCATGGTTCGTGGCCACTCGAATTTTGTTTGTTGTCTCCTTAGTAGGCGTTAAAGTTAACATAATCGACAAATATCCAACTTCAAAGTAATTTGTTTTTTGAAGATCTTTGTAATAAGTTATATCCGGAATCTTTTCTCCTCCTTGGCATTTATTGAAAAATACCTAAAGAGCACATGTCATTTTTCTTTACATGCGTTGTTATATTCATTTGAATCCATTGAAGTCAAAGGTCATGCTGCCACTGGAATCAGAACAGTGGAGAGGCGTGAATTTGCGTTAAACATCGGGATGATATGGCACACTCCTCGCGCTGGTAGAAAGAAGCCAGCGCACTGTTGTATTGCTGTCCTCATGTGGCTCTTAGATTGTTTTCGTAGCGTAACGTGTTAGCTGTGTGAAAGCAATTTTCGGCCTTTTTTGGCGTCACCTGTTGTGCTACCGGATATAAACCTAGCTGTCTTAAGTTTTGTAATGTTTTAACTTTCATTCAGGAGCCTTGAGATGTCATGGAATTCCAAGACTCGATTTATATCGACCTTGTTGGTTTCTTCATACGGCCGATTGAGTAGCAACACTCGTCCCACTTACGAACCCGAAAATTGGGTCAAATATCTCAATTGCCCTTGATTGCTGGCCGCCAACCCCTCAGGCTTGGCTCGAGGGTTGTCGATCACCTTTTTCATCAGGAGCCATCGTTTTCAGCAGGACCCCGAAACTTTGCTTTCAATTTGACATCCTAGTTTATCGTATCATAGATAAGTACAGTCATTTATTATGTATTACTTTGGTACGTTCTTTTTGAGCTAAGCATCTATTTTTGCCTTATTTCGTAACGCTAGCCCTAGTCACTGACCTCACCTTTACTTTGCTTACCAGCGCGATAGAATTCAGGTAGCCTGCAGGATTATTGAAAAATGGTGTGAAGAGAAAGGTGTGTCGGTAAACCCACTAAAGACTGAGATAATTCTCTTCACAAAAAGTCGAAAACTTCTCGATCTGAGAGTACCCATAATGTACGTAAGACCACTTGCATTAGTGCAAGAGGTCAAGTATCTGAGGGTAATCCTCGACAGCAAACTAAATTGGAGGTCGCATGTCTATAGGACGGTGAACAAGTCGACAGCGACCTTATGGCAGTTCCGCAGAGCGATAGGCAGAAACTTGTTGGATAAACCACAATATTCTGCACTGGCTCTACACATTGGTAGTAAGACCAAGAGTTCAGTATGGCTCAGTGGTCTGGTGGCTTAGTGTAGAACGTCCCAGTATTTCCGTAAGATTGGAAAAGGTCCAACGACTAGCCTGTCTCTGAATTACAGGGGCAATGAGGACAACCCCAACGACTGCACTTGAGGTAAGTTTGGGACTCCCCGGCCTTGATACTTGGATAAAGAGGGAGGCCGAATGCGGAATACGGGGCTTTGGAATGACCAGGGAGTTCGCGCGGGCCATGCCATCTCCAACATGGCTACTAGAGAAATACCTCTATTAGGCTACAGGATAACCGAAGGAGAGGGCCGGCTAAGGTTAGAAAAGGGATACTTCCTCACTATCCCAACAAGGGAACAGTGGGAGCAAAAAAGGGCTAAACTCCAGTCGAATGCCTTGATATGCTACACGGATGGTTCTCGAGTGACGGAAAGGCAATCCTCTGGAGCAGGAATTTAGATGGAAGGCCGAGGGGTACAAGAAAGCTATGCTTCAGGAAGAGTACCCACGGTATTCCAAGCAGAAGTTTATGCCACCCTATCGCCGGCAACAAGGAACTAGGTCAGGATATTCCCAGAATAAAACATTTATATTTGCTCTGATAGCCAAGCCGCACTAATAGCAATCTTCTCGGCCAGGACAAAATCAGATTTTGTCCAGGAATGTGGAGACGCTTTAGCTGAATTAGCAAGGGAAAAGGACGTCGAGCTCGTCTGGATCCCGGGACATACAGGGGTCCAAGGCAACGAGAAGGCGGACGAACTAGTCAAACTAGGAGCCGGAGAAACTCGTTTCGGACCGGAACCCCTTCTGGGTATAACAAGGCAGCAGATCTCAGCAGCCCTAATCGAGTGGGCCTACAAGACCAGCGAGGAAAAGTGGAAAGGATTCAGGGACAGTACCATATAGCAGAATTTGATTCAAAGAAATCGGCCTGGCTAATGGGAAGGAGCCGAAAAAATACAAATCTTTTGATAGGGATCTTGACAGGCCACTGTAAACTAAAGAGACACCTAACACTGATAAGAGTAGAGAAAGATCCCATTTGCCCAAGATGTAGGAGGGATGAGGCAACGTCCTTTCACTACTTGGGAGAATGCGAGGTGTACCAGCGACTGAGGTATGGAACCTTTGGAGCACCTATGCTTCGAATTGAAGAGTTGAGTTCCCTATCCTGGGCCGATATTCTGATCTTCATTACAATATCAGGAAGATTTTTCTCTCTCTTCATGAGTTCTCTTCTTGACAGAAGAATCGTGACACTATGAATCCTCGTTATGTAGGGGTTCTGTCGCGGACGCGTCGTGTAATCTCGCGCCATCTTTCTCTATTATTAGCCGATCTGTTCGCTTGGCATAGGGATTCGCCCGTTAGATTTCTTATTTGGTCAGACCATCGTTTCGGCGATCTTCCTCTTGGCCTGGTGCTTTCTACTCTTCCTTGGACGATCAAACGTTCGAGGTTAGTGCTGCTTCTTCTGGTTACGTGACCGAAGTATGCCATTATTTTCGCATATATTCTGCTGGAAAGACGGTGAGTGCTGTTGATTTCGTCCAGTACAGATACGTTGGTTCTGTGTGCTGTCCATGGAATTTGCAGCAGACGCTTCCAACACCACATTTCAAAGGCACCTATCCTTCTTTTGTCAGCTGCTTTTATGGTCCAAGTCTCGGAACCATACGTCATAATTGGAAAAACTAACGTCTCTACTACTGTCTTCTTTGTGTTAATCGTGATCTGCTTATCCTTCTATAAGTTTTGTAATTTCGTCATTGCGTTCCGGCCCATCTGAATTCGTTTTCTAATTTCTAGTTTGCAGCTGCCTTCATTACTTTTGAGGGATCCCAGGAATACAAAGTTGTTGACAACCCTAAAGTCTCCAATGACTCTCAGATCTGGACGATTATTTCTCTTACGATCAACGATCATAACTTTCGTTTTGTTGCGATTTATGTCTAGACCATATTCGCGGCTTATGTCTTCTAGTCTTCTTGTTATTTCTTTTATTTCCGTTTCTGAGTTTGCTAAGATCGTTGTGTCGTCCGCGTACCGTAGGCTAGTAATTTTGGTTCCGCCGATTGTGAAACCACTATCCCATTGGTCCATAACTATTTTCATTATATGCTCGCCATAGATATTAAACAGCAATGGTGACAGTATGCAGCCTTGCCTAACTCAACCCTATAAAGGTTGTTGATCAAAATAGTCAGGTGTTTGGGTACCCCCATTTCTGTTAAGATTACCCACAGTTTGTCCCATTTTATACTGTCGAACGCTTTTTTTGTAATCGACAAATCATAAATATAGCGGTAGGTTATGTTCTCTTGCTTTCTCTATTAATTGTCGAATGTTCAAGATTTGCTCGCGGGTTTCTTTTCCTTTTACAAACCCTGTCTGTTCTTCGGGGATTTGCCAGGATAGATATCCCTTTAGCCTTTCATTAATTATGTGGAGCATTATTTTGCTGGTATGAGATATCAAGGCGATTAGTCTGTAAATATCGCATTTGGTTTTCGAACCCTTTTTGTGGAGTGGTATTAGGGTGGAAGTTGTCCAGTCAGTCGGCCAAATCGCGGTCGTCCATATTGCTTGACATATGTTATGGATTGCGTCAATACCTATTTCATCTATTTCCTTTAACACTTCTATTCTGTCGAGCTCTGGTGATTTGCCACTTCTTATTTTTCTCATGGCGTTTGTTACTTCATCCCTTAGTATATCAGGTTCCCTTCCTACAATTTCTTCATTGATTAATGTTTTTTGTGTTTCGTCATCATTATATAGTTGTCCGCAATAGTTTCTCCAAACTTCTAAGACGTTTTCAATTTCGGTAACTTTTTCGTTCTTCGTGTTCTCTATAGCCCACGATTTTGACATGAATTTTCCGGTTATCTGTTTAATTGTTTTAAATAGATCCTTGGTGTTATTTTGATCTGTGTGTACTTGTAACGTTGCACATAAGTTTTTTAGATATTCATTTTTATCCTTTTTACATGCTTTCTGAACATCACGCTGCATTTGCTTATATCTATCGATCTTAGGTTGAGTATTTAAGCCAGAGGTTTTGAGCAGCCTTCTTTGTTTTATAATTTCTAATGTAGCGTTGGTTATTCAGGGCTTTTTCTTTTCTACACATGTGGAGCAGTCTGACTATTAAATTGAGTTTAGAATATGGTTTTTAATTTTTGTCCATTTTGTGTTGGGTGAGACATTGTTGTTATGCAATGCAGCCTCAGTGTTGAGTCTTTGTCGGATGTTTTGTGTAAATTTGTCTTTGTGGTTTACTTGGAACAGTTTTGGTTTGATGGTGTTTTTTCGTGTTGCTAGTGTCAATCGAAATTTAGTTATGAGTAATTGATGGTCACTTCCACATACAGCCCCTGGGTAGGTTTTTGTAATTTTTATTGATGTTTTCCATCGCGCAATCACTAGAATATAATCGATTTGGTTACGGTGGCCATTTGGAGATTCCCATGTATATAGACGTCTTATATGTTGTTGGAACATACTGTTGGTAATTGCTAGATCGTTGTTTACACAGAATTCAATAAACCGTTCTCCTCGTTCGTTTCTTACGCCAATACCGAACTTTCCCACTATATTTCTGATGTGGTTGTCTTGTATGGTTGATCCTATTTTGGCGTTGAACTCACCAGTAATTATTGTTACTTCTTTTTTGGGTATTTATTTTATGGTTAGTTCTAAGGTGTCATAGAAATCCTCTATATATTCTTCACCCACTCCACTAGTTGGCGCATAGACTTGTATTACGTTGAGCACAAAGGGTTTAGCATTCAGCTTGATGGAGATCATTCTATCGTTTATAGGGTTATAACCTATGACGTATTTATTAGTATTGTTTGCAACTATAAAGGCAACTCTGTTTCTACTTTGTGTTTCGTGTCCAGAGAAATACACTCTATTATTTTTTGATGTCCTAAAATGACCCTGGCCCCTCCAGTGGGTATCTGAAATGCCAGTTATTTGGATATTGTATCTTTCTAATTCGTTTTCGACAATAAACAATTTTCCGGTCTGTAGTAAACCTCGTGTGTTCCATGCTCCTGCGTGAAGTTCATATTTCGTTGTAATGTAATTGCGTTGATTGGCGACTTGTCTCAATGTCGCTCTCCCCGGAAATCCGAGTGGAGAGCCTGTTTTGCTTCCGGATAATTTGGCAGTGAGCGAAGTCATCATAGATGTGTTCATGGGACAGAGTAATTGAGGTGGGGTCTCGTTTCCTTCCTCACTGGTTTAGGATATGAAATGGGTAAATTAGAAGGTGAGAGGAAGATTTAAGCAGGGAGAATAGCCCATCGAAGAGAACGATAATGAAGGTGGTTGAGGGGATGGCATGGGGTTGGTAAAAGGGGCCTATGGTAGCCTATTTGCTAGACTTCGGTCTCCCCACGACTACTACTACTTGCTTACCAGCTACTTAATTGCTAGAGTTTGTCTAAAGGTTTTAGGCAGTTTTATATCCTGCTCATAACATTCACTTTAGCCGTAGGTATGTGTGATTTGGGTTATCGCATTCTTCCTCCCCGAATGGTGTGATGTTTCTTAATTTGGTTAAACCTGTCTGAAAGCGTTATTTTGATTAATTAGCTTTAGCAGTTTAGTATTTACTTTTCATATTACAAAGTGTTTGTATTGAAGTTTGTAGTTTAGGAATGCCCATATACCGTTAGTGACTTTTAGTCTATATATCGAGCCGGGAGCCTTTTAATAGGCAGTATTACTTAGCGCGATTGATCGATAACTTAATTCTGCGGTTAGGTTTGTTAGGGTAATTTCGTCCCACAGTAGTGGTGAAACTGCTTATCGACCGCCACTTTTGACTTACAATTTTTTCCCAGTTGAACAGCTTGTCGACCTATTTGTCAAAAACGTTCTTTTGAAATTTTCGAAAAACTCCTTTCTCGCCAAATAATAGATTTGGAATGAATGAATTGCTAAGCCCAATTAAATCTTAACTATGTTCTTCCGAATGTACTCCACGTCAGTACGCTGCAAGCGTCTTATCCTTTGAGGTCTTTCTAGATTTGGGTTTCTAAATGTTTATATCTATATGTTGGTTTCTAGACTTTATCCATTCTTTGTGTCACCTCGATTGCGTGGTTGCTTTCGTAATCTGTTCCTTTTGCTTACACTATTACCATCCTATCTATATTATAATCTATAGATAAGCTACAACCTTCTTTTAAAAATTAACTGTTGCAGTGAAGTAAGTTTATTAGTGTGAATAAGTTGATGAACTTACGATATATAATTTTACTGTTTAAGCTGGATTTATCTTTTATTGATGTACGATAGTTCTGTATTTGCATTTCTTACGTACCTTGCTCTCTGTTTATTTGTGTGTTAAGCTTACCTACATTTGAAATTAAAATACATACGTTACGTTGTAAGAGCTACGCATGCACGTTGTGGGGTTGACATTATATTCGCTGCAATTAGTTATCTCCTTGTGTACCAAAATATTATTTCATCAGGAAGCACTTGCCTCTTATGTTATTTGCCTACAGTTATTGGAAATAAATACCACGTTAAGTGCGCTGTATTTACGTTTTAAATAACCGGTTACAGCTTACCAAAGGCTGCATCTAGTAAGTGCATTTTTTAGATATTTCTCTTTAATGTAAGTGGCGATTACCAGATCACCGGAATGCTTTCTAACTTAAATTCGCGAGTTGCTAAATACTAAGGTTGGCGGAGCCCTTATTTTGTTTTGATGATTTTATTGTTAACCCACCTCTTCTCCGAAGTAACTTAGCTGTCCCGTGAAGGCTATTTTGGGTATTCAGAGCTTGCTGCCCTGCTTATATTGAAGTGTTGCAAGATTATCCCTAGTTTTTTATTACTTCAGCTTATTACACCGTTCAGCGGTTGTAACTTGCATGCGCATTATCGTCAATTTTGTACAAAATGTTTACGCCTTTTATGTTTGTAATATTTGTGGAATCCTAAGCATCTTGGGCTTAACGGCCCCAGATTTGTTGAGCTTATCTCTGTCTGAGTGTGCTAATTGCTATTTGAATCTTTAGCTGGTGGGCTGCCAATCCATTAAAACTTATTTTCTTTAGAATGTAGTAAGCAGTTTTCTTTGTTCCATAAGTTGTTTTTTGTGTAAGGCTTAGCTTATTGGTCATCTTGTTTCGTTTTTCACGATGATTTTTTACTGCAATTTGTAGGCCTGAGGCGATCTAATCATTAATTTCTTTCAGTTCTTTATTTTCTAACTGCCGGTCTTATAAAGGCCACTAATCTGACGTTAACTTTAATTCGCTGTTAAAATAAACAAAAACGCATCAAAACGTCAGTGCTTATGACATTTTATTCATTAGTAAACAAATTTTGATGCACTTTTGTTTATTTTAACAGCGAATTAAAGTTAACGTCAGATTAGTGGCCTTTATAAGACTTGCTGTAAATGTTGTAAGTGGTCGCTTTGAGTTTGTATATACTAATCTGGTCGTTTAATACTTACATATCTTTTTGTCTTTGTTTTTGATATACTTTTTCGTCTTTCGCTTTTGACGTTCAGTACTACCTTTGCTCCGGTCGATCCGTTATTATTACTAAGTGAATAATTATTCAGCACAGTCACATCTTGAACAATTTTCTTTCAAGCAATGATTTTAAAATCTAGTGTATTTTTTAAATTCCATTTGAACTCAGAGACCTACACTTTCTATTCGCAACTTTTTAAAGAAAAGTATTCATAATGTACAAATCATGCTGTAATGACAATTCTAGCACCTCTCTTATTTCCTTCTCCACATCCAAGATATTCAATAAAGGATTCTTTTTCATGTCTTTTCTAATAGTTCGGGAGCCAGTGAACTTTTTTGTTACGTCATTGGGCTCACGGCTAAATTAAACTTCATGAATTAGTTTTTGTGCTGATGTAAACAAAAACCGATTTCTGCAATCCCGAATCCGGGGATAACATTAAGGGTTGCGCTGTGAAAGTTGTCGTAATTGACGACTATTTCACCTCATTTTTAAATGCAAAATGCAAATTGCCATCAAAAGTTTAATTAACACATAGCAATAAAATATATTTCTGCAATGTGGAATCGGGGGATAACCCCTTCTGCAAAGAGGGTAAATATGTAGGGTTAAAGTTGTAAAAAATTTTGTAAGACAAATGCAAATTTCTTTTTGCATGCACTAGTGCGAACATTAAACATTACAAAAATGATATTCTGCATAAAAAACTCCGGGGTCATGACTTTCTGCAAGCGCCTTAAAAGCAACTTGTCGCGCGCCGTCAAATGCTCGTGCCGAGTCAATTTCACGTTATTGCGATTTGTACAACTATAAATATACACGAATTTTTATTACTATTCTCAATTTTCTCAAACATGTTGTTATCGTGTTTCTCAAGTGCTACCGGCATTACATCTACACAAAATAGTACAATTTCTACAAATTAATGTAATAAATACGACCCTTAGAACGTTTATGAGATAAACTACAAAAAGGCATGATCGAGGAATCGTAGATGCTTCTGAAAAGCTGGTCTCGATGTCTGTCTCGAGGTCTATTGGATCATAAACTTCTTCTAGAGCAACTAACGATGCAGTGGTACTCTCCTGTGTTGTATTGAGATGTTTTTCAGTGCTGCTCTGGGTTTCAGCAGCCTGACTCTGATCTCTGGAAATTTTTTTGATGGAATGTACAAATCTTTTCATTGTAATTATTTAGTTTAGTTGTCAGCAGATGATTTTTGTGTAATCGGAGAGAAAAAGCGGAGGACTTTTTAGCGAAAAAGAAAATGATATTAAAATTATGATGTTATGTTACAGTATCAAATTAACCTTACGACACTAACGAATGGGCGAGTATCGAAAGCTAAACAAATCCGGGAAATAAGGCACGCTCACCCTGACAATCGTTAAAAACAGGTTAAAGGCCTCGGCTCGACTGCGCTCAGGGAGACAGGCGTGGTTCAAAACGGTACACCGCAAGGCAAGCGTGTCGAGGTATATACAGGGTATTGATAAAGAAATGGGTGCCACCAGATCCAACTCAAGATACCCACGTTCAACCGGACCTTGAGGTTTAAACGGAGCGAGAAGTACTCAAATAACTATTTCGAGAACCCAAGTACAACGACAGACACAAAAACCTCCCAGGAATGCCCGTCCGCCACGTCCGGGCCTCACCTTACAATTGTCGTAACACAGTGACACAGTCCACCTGTAAACAAACATGCACAAGACACAAAAAGGCAAAGAATTAGACAGTTAATACATCTATTGGCCACACCAAGTGACCTACCAAACACCATACAAAAATACAGGTATATTCGGCACCTATGCCGGCTCGTAAAAATGGCTTATAAGGTACTCCCAGCTGGGAGCCGCGGTAACTAAAGGTTTCGGCGCATAGCTGAGCCGAACAAAAAATCCAAGCCGAAAGAGGTGAAACGTCGATTTAGGCCTCAACGTACATGATGCGCGAGTGCAGAGCCTGAGCTTGGGTTCGAGTCACCAGACTTACAGTGAAATATCTTCTTTATTTCCAATATGTTTTTGAAAGATTTTTCTTTATAAGGAAGCCATTTCGTTTCATAAATCTGGCTTATCCTTTGCAGTAAAAAACGTGTCCTGAATTTAACGTTCTCTTGTTTTCCAGCCTCATTTATACGATGCACATCACATTTAATATGTTAAAGTTCTTCTTCCAATTCTAATAATTTACCGTCTAATGACGTCGTTCATATATTACATGTGGCAATATGCATAAGTAGTTTTTTATGGTAGCTTGAACTAACCGTCCTTGTTTCATCTTGTACCCAGCTTTAAAGGTGAAGTGAATACAGCCCTAGCCAGCTCTAGCCCTCGATAAAATATGACGTGAAGAAGGACCAGGCAGATGTTCTTAAGGTTACACAAAACTTCGTAAATATAATACAAATGGGCGCCCGTCGTTCTACACAATATAAAACACAAATCTAGCTGTGAAAACAAAACACCACCTACCTTGTAAGTATCTAACTTCCACCTAAATCTAAAAAAAACGAGCAGGTTTATGAAGGTTTGCAGTATAGATAACAAAGAAAATATGCTAGTAAAAGTACGTAAAATTTAGTATTCATTCCACAGTATAACAATTGTAATTAAATATAAAATATTAATAAAATAGCTCAGGCAAAACCTGCCGCTCTACAGCAATAAACAAAAGTAATTGTGATTGTAGTCACCCAAATCATTATGACACAAATAAATTATTGTAATGCAAAACATTACACATGTTACAATAACAACACATGAAAACTTTTAATACCAACATATACTATCAATTGACAGCTGGAATGCTATGCAAACATGCAGCTAATTATTGTAATAAAAGGATGCACATCTGCCGGCTTGCAAGACTTTAAAATGCTTTCAGCCGATTTATTATGTTATAACGCATTAGCGTTTGATAAAACTATGGAATTTACGTTAACACGTGCGATTTTACCTCAAATGCTCAATTTATATCAGGCAAATATGCCTTTATCGACAGAACCAAAACGCTGAATAGTAAATTGTATGTACTTACTGTGAAGTGGAACACTTCCTCATGGCGATCTCGAAGAAAGTCACCAGCTGCAAAGACATCTTGGGAAACGCAGCATTCCTGGGTTGAGTATATTTCGGAAACGACCTTAGCTCAAAGCACGTGCCGATCGTGGGTCTACCAGAGAATTCCAAGGGACAATCGCCTTCAGGATTTGCACCGGAAAATAAAACTTCTAAGGTCGAAATCGGGCCTAACACATTTGCAAGTGACGCTGCTTGAAACGTATACCGCAATTGTTTCCAAGAATTAAAATGCTGTTAAAATGCATAACCTTCTTGGATCAAGATATTAAAATCTATTTAGAAGTTCGCGATTGTTCTGTTTGCACAGCCGTCCTAGCGGAGTGCTAAATTCGAAGAACGGCAACTGGAAATTTTCAAGCCAGGCATCTTTATCTGGCGTTTTTGCGAAAAATTCAATATTCCTTCGCGCGGATTTACCGGAAAGAGGTGCGCCTTTGTTTATTTAAGTTAGAGATACAAACCAGAATTGAAAGTGCACTTCGTAAAAAACGCAAAAATTAAATTGAGCGTTAAAATCGTGTCCGATTGAACAACCGGCAACTCGCTTGTGACATGATTTAGGAGCTATTGATGCTAATAAAAACAATAAGAAATAAAGTGCCTTACCTGAGTCAACAGAATTGCACATAGAGTTGTTTAGAAGTACGGTACGGAGATTAACGCACATTCTAACAGAATTAATCAGTCGATATTTAATTGAACATAAAGTACTTGTAGTGGACTTCAAACAGCTTCGATTGTATGCATCAAAAGAGAACTAAAGTGTTGTAATAATGATTATACTGGTCAGGATGCCATGTATCACTGACTTTATTGATATTAGATGTTAATAATAAGAGATCGCAGATTTGCAGCCTCAAAAACCAAGTAATTGTGGTTTGAAAAGCGATCTCCTAGTGAAGTGTAGAGGGTTATGCCGGTCTGCAGCCTCAGAGACCAAGTAATTATGACTTAAAAAGCATACCCTTATAGAGATGATTAGAAGTCTATAAGAGTAATACTTAATTTATTTAATATGTTTTACAAACGTAGCGCAAAGAAATACGTATTAACAACCATCTGATAACCTAGCAATACTTCAAGACTTTATTGTTAAAAGTAAACACCAAACGAATTATTAGAAAATGTGGCAGTTTAGTCACACGTTTAGATGAATTTTGCTAATAAGGATACTGCCTTGATACTCCAGCACACACTTGTGCTAACAAACTAATCCAAATAAATTGATTGATATTTGAAATAACTGATTATCGTCTTATATTTTTATTGATAGAAGCCCTTCTATTAATGTGTGTTTATTATCCTGGAGAAGCTTTTGCCATATTGCACTATTGGAACTAAAAGTTTACGTTTTTGTCCGATAAAACATTTTCTTTCTATTTTTAAAATAAAAAAAATCACTCGGTTGCAAAATCTCAGCGCATTATTATCAGTAATAACCCTTTTCAGGTAGATGCCATAATAGATACTTCATATAAAAGGATAGAAAAATACAAGTTACTTCTAATACTCACAATTTCTATAAGCGTGATGGGTTTAGTTATTTTGAATAGCTCATACACCGCCTACGTCAATAGCAAACCGGAAGTAGGGTTACTCCAGATAATGCGAACATTTGGTGGCATGCTTATTGCGTCAATCGAAACTATAGCAGTGGAAAACATGGCAGCAATCATTTTGAAAAGTTTGGAGATTAGAATTAAGCAGCTGAATAGACTACTCGCATTAAAGCTCGCGCAAGTCAAAAGCGAGAGTGAAGCACAGGGGATATTTTCCAAACTTATCAATGCAAGAGCAAATCGTTTTAATGGAGCTCCAAGCACAGACATGTTACCAACATTCAGCAAGAGCAAGTTGCCGAAATCGCTTAATCAAAATGTTATAAAGAAAAGTATTTTGTTTTCTGTGAATGCAACCTCCGACAGCAATTTTGTAGATGTTTCCATATCCGATCTGAGCAGAGCATATTTGAAAATTATGGACGCAGCCCAAAATCTCGAATACTGTTTGGGGCCAACCATGCTGGTAAATCATTTATTAAAACCGCTAACCCAACAATTTTTATGCTTATTTATATTGTAGGTAGCTATCCTATCAGTATTTTGGAATATGATCTTAGTGTTGTACTTTTTGGGTTTAGCAATAAGTAATCCTAAAAAATATGGTGTACATTGGATCGAAAGAAGCATTTTGCTCGGCGTTTTATTGATGCAAGTCTTGACCATAACTGAACCATGCTATGCTAATTTGCTTGGGGTAAGCTTTCATGAAATAATTATACAGGTGCCAAAGTTGTTCAATTTATAGATTCAAGCTACGAAACGTTGGGGTACCTATCTGCAGTCTTACAACCGTAATGGAGATTACAGAATGCAGGTATTGTTGCTTCTTTAGTATCATTCGTTGTATGAAACTGTTTTATTATTTAGTTAAAAAGGTTTGCGTTAGTTCTGGAGTTGCGCCCGTTAAAATTTAATCCTTGTGGAATAGTAACGGTGGATCGACGTTTGTGCATTTGTGTAAGTAGTATTATTTCATCGCACATTGCAGTTATGTAAGTTTCACTATTTACAGATGGTGGAAGGCATTACAACATTGTTGGCGTTTATTGTTGAAAATCAAGCTACAGAATCGTTTTAGTTTTTCTGAAAATTTTGGGCTACTAAAAAATGTGATCTTGCACTAGCGAGACTAATCAAGTCATTTCGGCCAATAAGTTGTTCATATAATGTTAGAATAATTTATAATAATCATTTTTCCTTCAAAGATTTTGAGCACCTTTGCTATAAACTCAATCTAATTAACAGTTTAAACAAAGTTTGCTTGCCGTGTACGTCTTCTATCTTAAATGAACATAATCTATAAAAAAGTAGCAGGCATCAGTAAATCGCATAAAAAACACTAAACGTGAAATATAATTATGGCTTTAATTAATTTCAAATTAACAGAGTACAGCAAAGTTATATTATATTACGTTATTTAAACGAATAAAATAATTGGACTAATTACTCGTTTTAATCCAAAACGTGAAGATACCCCTAATTCTAGGAGTCTTCTCATACAGTCCAAACGTATCCTTGCACGTAATCTGTAAACGCGACGCTTATTACAAAAACCTTTGGATAAAGAAGCGCATTCATAATTGCATAAAATTAACGCCTTGCCAAAAACAAATATGTTCGCTCAACGTTATGGGCGCAGATTAAATTAATTTTGTATACTAACTCTGTATAACAAGCTAGTACTGTGATCCGAAATAAATTAAAACCATACGCTAATAGCCTAAGTAGCATCCAACATTAATTAAAGTATCACAACAATTGTGTTGTTAAAGTAGATAATTAATTAATTAATTAAACTAATAGCAGGCAGCAATGGTTATTGGCTATAAATAAAATGAATTTAACATTTTACTTTTCAAACCGTTAAACAAATTTCAAGGCGCTAGTACTAGTATCTTGTTATTCTAAGTTACCACAGTGTCCACTCGCGAATGTCCGCTTTCAAAAATGTAGAGATAGGACAGTAAAGCAAGAATAACATTTCCTTGCGATATCCAAGATGCTGCAGGTTGGACAGCGTTGCAGATACTTTTTGATGCAAGCGGCCCCTTAGGTTAAATAACAAAGATGGGAAATACGCAGAAATCTCTCAATTAGCGTATTGATCGATAAAGAATGCATAAAGGTAGAGCAACCCAATTAGCCAACAAACGAATTATTCTCCTGTTTAGCCCCCTGAAACAAAAGATTATAGTTGTCAACCAAACATACATTATTACTGCTACTTTTCATCAGACCAATTATACAACGTATTCTCCCAATACATTAACGATGTAGCTAATGAAGTGGAAAGGTTCTAAATATTCTGTCTACTTTTACTACCATTGTTGGAACTATAGAAGCTTTCCAACTTTTTATGGAACTTAAAACATCGCTAACATTCGCACAGTATCAACAAGTTCATCTCTCTTTAATCGATGACAACGATCTTTTAACATGACTACTTGAAATTCCAAAATACTTTATAAAATACGTAGCAAAGCCCTGCCTTATCCCATTGATCCATCAATCCTACACCTGTATAAAAACTCAAATCAAAATCAAACGTTATTAGACTAAAAACAGCTTCACGATCATCTACAAAATGCCAGTTGTACAAAAATATGTAAATTACCAATTTATTAATGTGATAACTTACCGCTTCAAATGACGTTACTAACTTTTAACAGAATACTAATTTAAAAACAATATAGCATCTCTATGGAACGGCAGTATTGCTCAATAATATTTAATAACCACTACTTCTGCCAAAAGAGAAATCATTTTTCTATGCCCAACAGTAAACTTCTTAGCTTCAATTCATATCAAATTTGAAAACCGTTTACCTTTCCCCATTTCACTATAAATTGATTAAATTTACAAAAAAATAGATGGATCTTCATTTTACTTGGTGAACTTATCTGCGAAATTCAATTCGAAAATAGTCAACACCGTTAATATCCAGTTAATTCAAATACCACCCGATTGTTCAGAAATCATAAATTACACCGATGATTTATTTAATTGTTACAGAGGACATTCTAATTACGTCATAAAAGGGATTACCACCTTATTGTAATGGTTCTAAAACGTCAAATCCGGAAAGTACAAATATCGTTTGCCTTAACTACATTATGATGTCCTGTAACAAATTTTTGTTTAGTAGTCTCGCCGAGATGGGTGTGGTTCACTTCGATAATTGTTAATTAGGGAAGTGGACTAATAGACTAAATAAAAGTGTTAACCTAGGTGCCACTGCCTTCACTTATTCTTCTTTAAAAGAGAGGAATCTGGAATTTTGGGGTTCACCGACAGCAGGTGTATGCGATGCCAAACAAGTTTGAGATGAACTTACCGTGATCGCTCATTGCCACTAAAATTCTTTATACAAAGAAATATAAAAGGGGTTGCATGCGAATAACAACAGATAAAGACATGGGCTAATTTAATTTACTATATTGAAGTTATATGAAGCCAGTACAGCAGTTACAAATAATATAAGCAATTATTATACAAGCTGCTAAGCGTAATTACCACTTTTCTTTGAATACATAAAACTAATTACCTATTGTGGCACAATTGCTTCACTATCGGCGCTATGTGATACCGTCACTCCTTAATTATTTAAGCAAAGCTTTTCACACAACGAAATCGGTACGGGCGTTTACATATTATAACACAGTAGCTTAGAATTATGGCGGATTCGTGTTTAATGTCCTTGTCCGTCGGCAAACGTGCGGGACACAATGTAAATCGACGTCAGATGACCGGAAAGGGTGTGACTAATCTTTGAAATCGATATTGGATCGTGCGCGTAAGGTGACGAGAATTCCGGCAACCACATTTCCTAATGAACCTTTTCGCTGACCTGGTTCCTAGTTAATTAATAATAATAATAATTTATTTCCACTTAATAAATTACTACACCACTAACATAATTTAATTATTTAAAGAAATCTAAATTTATTGTAATAATAAGTGGAAACCACAGGGATCCAGTTCAGTTACTACAAAGCAGTTTCTGATCTTCCACCCAACCCCTGATAGCAATTAGCTCACTATAAAGACGCAGGAACAACACAGTAGCACAATAACATTAATCATATCTACACTTAGAAAAATTAAAAATGAGCTGTTGTAGGAACCGGCTAATTATCAATGATGCACAAAAGAAAATAAATAGTATCAAGAATGAAGCAAATCAGTAAACTGACTATCAAGCAAAACCTGGCGAAATCTATTTTTAAACAATCCAAGAGGAAGTGTTTTACGAGAATGTGGCACAGCAGTATAGATCTTAAAGATATTATACGAAAAACAGCCTTTGTACATTGTAGTTCGGTGAATTGACGGTGTTATTCCACCTTTAAAACGTAAATTCAATTTATGTACATATGTACGAAAGGTTATTTTATTATACAAGTATATGGGCTGTTTTTCTGTAATAATTCTGTGATACAGGCAGGCAGCACTCAGCAGTCTCCTGTTTTCCATGTTAAGCCACTGTATGCCTTTTAATTTATGTGAAACGCGGTTATATTTTTTTATGCCAAAAATTAAACGTATGCAAGAAATTTGCAATTTTTGAATTCAGGAAGAAGTGTCTTTGGTAATACAAGGACCGTAAATTTGCGAACAATAATTAAAATGACTTAAAACTAAAGAATCATACAACTGAGCTTTAATATTTTGTGGAAGATAATGGCGATGCGGATAAATTAACTTTGAATTTAGGTAAGCCCGTTTAATATAATTGTTCACAAGAGAATTATATCTAAAGCTATTATTCACCATTACTACAAGGATTTTTTATTCTTCTCTAATTGGAATTACTTGATCATCAATATTTAAATTTACTAGAGTGTTTAAATCCCCCACTTTTTGTTTGTTACCGAAGAGTACGACTACCAATTTGAGAGGATTAAGGAGTAAACTGTGTTGGGCTGAAATTTTGAAAATAGAGTCTAAATCAACTTGTATATCATTTAAAGCTTGTAAAACCCTTTCAGACGCGAATGAGTAGTATAACTGCGTGTCGTCAGCGTACATATGCACCATACAGGTCCTAACGACGCTATGAAAGACGTGAGTATAAATTGAAAATTCTTGATCGAACTTATATGAAGATATCTCCTTTAAAATGAATCCTGTAATGATCTCAACTCAATTTACTCTACGGGGTTACTAACTTGTTGCGACGGAAAAAATTGTGGTAATCAATGGACAAACCAAAAGGAATGCTGCGTCATCAGTCCAAGCACTACGGAATCCAAGCTTGACGGACCTCCGGCGAATTAGAATAAATCGCTAGAAGGGCGCGCACACACAAACAACTCTCGGCTCGTCGACCGCACTGCAAGAAGGCTTGAAGGTTGCTGATTCAGAAACTCTGTCAATTGACGTGCCTTCGGTGTCGCTCGCCATCTCTTTCCTACACATATCCGCCACACTTGTTGCAGCGGGCTGCACAATATTTTGCAAAAAGATGACGCTTCAAACGGCACGCAGCCTCAAGACCAGTTGAATCTTGTCATTGAAAACGCAGCAGTTTGACGCCAAAAAGTCGTTAAAAACAATGACGAAGCAAACAATTCCAAAACGTAATACGGAGCGACCTATATTGTTTAAAGACCAAAATTAACTACTCGTGCAGAATAGAAACGATTTGCAAGGCTCCGAAAATTATGGAGAAATAGAAGGTCGCTAGCTATTTCGTAAATGTGCTGAATTTTGCAGAAAGTCTTAAATATGAAATGATCATAGCATGCTTTTGAACAGTTTTAGTAAATATGTTAGCCATTACCACTGGTAAACTAAAAACTATTACAATCAATAATAGCATAAAGATAAACTCATTAGATATATCCTGTGGATGAATACTCATTAAAACGTGAACAATTCAAATTGAGTTATCACAAGGACAAACTACAACAAAGTGATTCTTCACCGATATATAGTTATTATTGCTTAAGTTCAATTATTATCATAATCTTTTTTGTATTAACCGTTGTTTTTCTTTTTATATACGCTTATTTTAAATGCCATATTTTAATCAATAAAATATTGTATAATTTGTGAAGTTTAAATATTCCCACCCTTACTGTAGAACAACCATGAATTATATTATAGTGTAAAGTATGAACGACATATAATCAATAAATAAAAATCAATTCCTTTAATATGCTTTTCATATTGGCGATAAAGAAGTTACGCAAAGATATACTGTTTACATCCTAAGAGATATTATTTATTTTCTGGAGATAGCTACCAGGGCTTTGATGTAACTTTGATTATGTTTATTCCCACCTTTTAATTATGTATTAGTTAATCTCAAGTCGAATGTACTACCAACTAGATCATTCTGTTTAAGCTCCGCTGTTGTGTATAAAAAACAATAGTATTTTTTCAATTTGGGCGTTACCAAACTACTTGCAGGAGGAGATATATGACTTTTATTTCTAAAATTCAGAGTATGAACACTTTTAAATTATTATTTAGTGAATGAAAACTGTTAATTGCAGCAGCCGTCTATTTTGCATATAAAGCTAACATGTGTTGTAATGGCCGCCCACTACTAATTAATTGCTTCTATTAATAAAAATATCTAGAGCCACCATACATATTATTTTTAATTCTGGGTTCATCACAAATCAGATAACTAATTTTGGTTCTCAGGGATAATTAAATGAGCGGTCTAGTGATATGCTTGACCTGAATGATCGTACGCCCCTATTTATAATGTAATTTACTTGCAACTTGAATTATTGTTGGCTAACTCATAGTAGAACAGAGCTCTCATTCAAGGTCTGGGTTCACAATTTTAGATTTAAAATTTTGATCGCACGCCTATGGTGCATAGGTAAAAAGCAACCTAAATGCTACAACGGAGCTAATCTGTCATATAATTTTACGTCTTTATGAAAAACTAGCAAATGCAGATCGTTTTCGTGTTTGTGATATGAATTACTACTCAATGAGCAAATTAAATAGGTAAGTTTTTTATTTTCCCGCTTTCTTATAGCGTCGGTTGATCGTGTTTTGTTTCTAGCCAAAACCCTCCACTTCGTTGATTCGAAATAATGACGTCAAGGAATCCTAACCTCAATTCTGGACTTCTAAATTCTGAATTTGAAGCTACTGAAGCTATTAAATCGCCGTGAATCTGCCAAGCAGCGATGCTATTCCACTTCCGGGTAGGTTTTACGGTGGTACATGTACAATTTTGCTTCACAACTAACCTTGCAATTTTTCCAGGTGCGGTCCGATGATGTCCGGAGAGGGGATAATGTGCCTGATCTTCTCTCAGCGAGCAGAAACCGTGGTGCAGGCCTTGGAGGAGCTGGACTGGTGTGCCGCCGATGTAGCCACGAAGTCAGGAACCTCGGAAACCACCTCTTGCTGTTAAACGTAGGCCAAAATAGGATGGCGAACGTCCCTCGGAAGCCGTTGTGGATCGGAAATATTTTGTAGTGGCCGATTTTAAAACCCACACTTGTGCTTGAACACTGCTATGTCGTGAACACTCTGGTAAAGTTTCGGAGCTGTATTTTAATATTACTATATAAAAATTAGATTTTTCTGGGAGAATAAAACTGGGCTGGCAGTAAAATTATTTTATTTTTTAGTTGTTCTTAACAATTGCACATCAATACAAATAGGAAATCAATTCTGTTCAATTGACCTTTTTAACAAATAAATTCTTAAAATCTAACTAATTTTACAATTCTACCTTATTTACTAAATTGTCCTTTGATTTTTGTAATCATTGTCTTACATTATCACTCGCGTTGCACCGTTTTAAATGTCTTTTCATTCACTTATTGCACTGACTCATGTTTCTTTTCGCGCACATCCTCTTTTGATCACTTCTGAATTCAATTAAAAGTCCATTTCATTGTTATACTTGCTAATCAATAAACTGTTTGTAAATACAGCAAATTTCCAATATTGTTGTTCCATTTTCCTTTTTTATTTATGATTTGCCTTTAGCTTTGACCTCACTTCGTGCTCGTTGCACCCTGCTTTGCCTTCCTCCACATTACCTTATTATGATATGCTCACAGAGAATTGTTATTAATGAATTATGACTTGCAAAATACTCTAGACCAGCATTTACTAATTATTTTCATAATCGATTCATTCTTACAAATTTACATTGATTAAATAGAACATGAATCCAACCTCGATGATTTTAGCTCTGCCTTGTTCTTTATGTTAGGAGAATTAATTTCTTTATTACTTGCATAGCTTTGCACATATTATTCCTAAATTCAAGTCTGATTAATTTTTATTTTATTGCAATTAGATGCCATTTCTCAATCTAAGCTTGTCTGAATTATTCATTATTTTGTTGTGCTGTTAGAAGTGAGACTCAGGGCTTAAGACCATCTCAGTATATTTTAATTTATGAGATATATGACAAAGTCTGCCATATAATATACTATGTATCGCAAACACGAGTTCTGCAGAAGTTGTATTCGATCAGATGCTATTTTTTTCAAGGATTGTCAATTTCATAATCATATTTAAATTGACTGTAAATTAAAGATTAGCAAAGGTTTTCTTTAAGATGACGGATAAAGAAATAATGATTTCAACCTCGAGTATGAACTTTGAATATATTTTTGGATTTGTTTTTCATATCTAAAGGAATGATCAACGACTCGAAATTTTTACATGTGGTTTTAGAGGGATGTCCACGTCATCAATTGTATGTTAAATAAATGTTGGTATCTTAAAACCTCTTTTCTGGGGCCATACAAGATACTAAATAATTTATATGAGTCTAACCCTATAGTACTCGTATTATTGTTTGAAACTTTTGATATCTTGTTTGAATCGCAATTAAATTGATTAACAGACTGAATTATGTTACTAGTTGCAAAAGATTTATAAATATTTGGGAGTCGTCGGCGTACATATAAATATTACAATGTTTAGTATACTTTTGTAAACTACTTGTACAAATAGCAAACAACAGAGGCCCAAAATAGATCCTTGCGGTACGCCAGTTAATACCACTTGCGGCGAGGATACCATTTAAAGTTACGGTTTGAAACCGACCAGTCAAATAATTTTTTATAAGAATAGAACGCTTTACTAAAATCTAATAATACGAGGCATGTTGAATACCCAGTATCGCACTCTTTCTAAATATCATCAGTTATGTGACTTATTCAAGCTGTAATACAACTGTGAGTTGGTCTTAGACGATATTTTGTAGTACGGAGTACATTATTTCAGATTAAATAATCTCGAATTTCTTAATTAATTACTTCATCTAAGATTTTTGAAAGCATTGGCAGAGTACTAATAGGTCTTAAATAGGATAGTTGTGAAGGATTATTAATTTTAGGTAAATGTTAGTTAATGCTAATTTTCATACATGGGAAAATAGTTTGAGGTTATTAACATAATAATATTAATGTTATCTGGACCGATTGCTTTGCTCCTTATACTCATTATTATTTTAGAGACACTTCCAATAGAAACCGCACGAAAGCAAAATTCTACCGGCAATGATCTAATATTTACATAATAATGCAACGGATCTTTGCTGGATTCAGTGTTGGAATTCCACTAATGAGGAAATTATTAATTGCCTCTACGGTACATAAGTTTTTATGGATATGCTCATTTGTTGCATTTTTTATATTTAATTTATGAAGTTCACTCCGCAGAGGCTTACCTTCTTTGTTGTTTAAAATATGCTGATAGTACGTCATGTTTCTTGCCTTATAGAATTTGTTGTATAACTTTTTAGGAGTTTATAGTAATCCCAATCATTCTGCAATTTAGATTTTATTAAATTTTAAATGATTTATCTCGCAAATTTGTAATATATCTTGAATTGTCGGTTAACCATGCGGTGATTTTTTCGTAATTTTATGTCTCGGTACTGGTGCATGTGTTTCAAACAAATTTAATAAACAGTTGTAACGTTGCCGAATTTAACGTTAGTCCAGGTAGTTTTTTGAATAATAAGTCTGGTCATTTACGACTTCCATTAATTTCGGAAACGCTCCAACGTTTATTAATTTCTATCTCGGTGAGCTCAAATCGGTAAAATATATTCACTACTTCTCAAATGTATATAGGGTCAGGAAAAACATAGTGTAATTACTATTAATATATTGTGGTTAACTAGTTTTACAAAATTATCGATAACTTTAATTAAAATGAAATGTATGTTAACATAAATGACAAAATTCTTTTGGGGTTGTGTCGGTTTAACTTTTTGTAGGCCTGCAACCCATCCAGCATATAAGCACGGCGAGCCTTTTTGTCCGAAATTGAGGAGATCGAGCCAAGTATAAATTTTGGCCCCCTGTATGTTAAATGTCCACTTTATCGGTCTTTCGCTTGCTGCTTTGTTTACATTGGAAGCGCTGTAATCAGGTGCAGAAATGAAGAAATGTAAAATATACCTGTGATACCGGGGTGGTGCATCAACTAGTACACATCGTGGCGGTGTTTACTGATAAAAATTCGTGCTCCAGGAGTAACGTAAACGTGCGATGTTACGTTTCAAAGAGGATTTTCCGCAAATTTTACCGCGGGGCCCGGGGTTTTAGCCGCGGAGGTGCTGCAATGTTACGGGCGATTTCACCTTCTGCTGAGGCGATGCAATTGGCCATTTGTGGATGATCCACGACGCATTTGCAGGTTCCTCCGTGCTTTATTACAGGTACGTTAATGGATTTAGGTTATAGTGCGGGTTAAACAACCTTGGTGAAGTGGTTCGGTGCGCCGGTATTTACGCTTAGAAACGAAGCGATTCTAGCTACTTTACTCTACAGGATTAATTATGTACGGAAAGTTTAGCCTTAAGGCCGACAGTTCAGCTGCCACCTTCCTTAAAGTCGGGATTGGTAAGGATTTTAGGTCTACTCAGTTAGACAGTTCAGTTGCTAATTCGAAGAACCCTGTCAGGACAGAGAAGGAGGGTTTAGGAGAATGAATTTCAAGTGTCTTGAAACGGAAGTGCAATCTTCTTTTATACCTTTCAGCCCGCGTTATCGGTGTACTCGTACTAGGTTCTTATGGGGTGGAAAACGACACTGTCGTTCATTCACCGCGACTTTGCACATAGCGGCTAAGTGTGCTGTTATCGCCTGCTCCAGCACTGAATAGATGTAAGACTTGATTATTTCTAAATAACCAATGTAGAAATTAAATAAATTTTTAATGTAGCATTTATAATTTGTTGCAGTTGGTAGCGTTATACAGTTATTTAACATGTTAATTCTTTCATCTGTCGATGTCGCAAAATATATTTATTGCAAAGGCAAAAGATGTCATGATAAGGATGTGCCTCATTTAAATATTTGTAGTTTCTAGATGTTATGGTTTTACTGGTTTAGAAATGTTTAAAGTACAAAGTACTAAATTATGGTCCGTAAAAGAATGTTGACTTAAGCTGATGACTTTTTAAGCCAACTTCTTCCGCATTATTCGTTGAATTTTGGCTAGAAGGTTCTTAAGAGACACTTCTCTGCTCTTGTCTGGGTGATAAATGAAGGACTCTGACCATCAGACGAATAATGCATATATGAAGAGAATTGAGTTGGGTAATAAACTACAGTCTTTATGCGTCACGGCTGAACATGTGACATCATTCATGAATCTGACTAACTTCCTATCTTGTTCAGCGACGATTTCAGGATCTTTTGGCAAAAATAAAGGATTTTTTTCGAGAACTATGGACGACTAAACAATCTAATTTTGCAGCGTGGCGGAATACCAAAACAAAACAGCATGAATATATAGCTTGAGGCTTTCGCGGGTACTCGAACTATGCTTGTTAAAATAAAATTATGTTTAGACCGCGTAGTCTTTGTAAATAAATACCAAGCATTCTCTGGCTTAATGTAAACTCGATCAAGGATCCACGCGTTTGCCATGCTTTTTAGTGGCTTGTGTTGATTGAGTACTTTGAGAACGATAATGTTAGGTAGATTTGGCCTTATTGCTGCTGGTGGACCGACATTGACTAACTTTTCGCAAGACATTGCAGCTGGCAACATCAAAATGAAAGTCGCTCTGAGAGCTGAAGGACGGTGTGAAGCTATTTATAGCCTTTTGTTTCACCCGTTCGAAGCGACGTTGATTGGAGCGCAGTTTGAGCCCGTGGGGCGTGGCCGTCTGACGTACAGTGGTTGTAGTGCTTTAGATAGTATACCACAGGACTCCAGGTTTTATTAAGCTTAAGTCTATCTTACCTGTCTATATTATTTGGATGTTGTTACGGTCTTAACCTGACTTTACGACACCGCACCGGCTCATATAACAACGAAATGGCCGGCGCGTGCCATAATGGACAAAATCGGAACGAAAGTTCTCCTAGGCCGCTAACCATGCCGCAACAAGATAGGCCGGCTAAGGCATCAGTGGAGCTGGGCGGGTCCTTAACGAGATTACCAAAAGACAACGGACAGAGGGTCGGTAAGTACCTGTAAAATAAAGAGGGCACCACCAAGTCTGTCTTAACCCAAATAACCGGGCTTGATCGGTTAGACGGGAGAAAGAGTACACTGGGTACTACTTCCTGAAGATACTCGAGGGGTATTGAGCTCAGGTTACAAATTCGAGAAATGGATACTTGGGTTACTCATTCGGGCCTGTAAAGTCACTGCGGGGGGGGGGGGGAGAGCTGTCAAACCTACCTGCACACTCCAACGCTCAAATTCCGCCGTACAACGATCTTGACACTAGCTGTTAAATCTGGAAAGAGCATGCAGGCGTCATATTCAATAATAAACCTCATAATCACATAGTAATCTATTGACTGAAGGATACAGCACAAACCCCTAAGGGCAACGATTACGTTGCCTTGATTACACGCAGGGCTTAGCCTAATGCCCCAGTGTCGAGGGGTGAAGCCAAGCACAGAATAAATGGTTAATTATCGGTGAGGTGTTCAAAGCACAATGATTGGCAGAAAAATATATCGCTTAACGGGTCGTACCCAAAGCAAAGGTTCAAATATTACAAACACAAACGGGGCGCATAGATTTTCCACACATAGATAGTTCATTGCCGGTTAGGTACAAGCAAAATTTGATTGCAAGTCAACAACGATCAAAGTTCCCAAACGCAACTTCGCGTAATTACGTCACGCACTGAACAGCTGACTGATTTCGCATACGAATGATCGATACGCCGTTATTCACAAAAGCAATCGCCCTTGACAAATTGCTGCGCCCAAAGCACTATTTCATTTACTTCTATAAGGATGGTAGAAATACATGGATTTACAGCCAGTTCTAATGCAAAATTTAGGTCAACCACCGAGCAAGCGTTTGCGGTGATTCACAGACGTGCACGACGAAGTGGTTTACGATAATGGTGGCCCAATTATCAGCAACATGCCCTGCGGTTGATTAAACGTGCCACTGGCGATCCGAAATGCGTTAATGTAGTTAGTTAGCCTTCTCGTGGGCTACATGCCAGCTAATTCAGTACTCTGCGGCGACAGGTTATGACACATCGGCAATTACACGCACATGCTAATAAATTCTGTCTGAGCGCAAACTGGTTACTATTTTACAGAACATTTACAAATGGTACCTGTGTTTGTACGTCGTCTGAGCGGCAAGGTGCGGCACATTAGCAACGCCCTGAGTTGACTGCGGGGATGGGATACGAGAGCGTTTCCTTAGCACAATGAATCCGCCTAATGATGGCGTTTTTCTCTACAATTCGGTCACCCACATGTAACCGGGTATAACGATCAGATTAAGGGCGGGCTGCACGTCCTGCTGGCAAATCCCCAAAGGTAACGGGAATCAAAGATCGCCTTTGTACGACGTTGCAGGCATAACCCTTCAGAAGCACCAAGAAAGGGACACCTCAAACACGTGCGACACACACAAGAGCTCACTGCCGAAGCCATAAAGGCGAAACAGTTTATATCACATTCGCTGAAACAGCACGAGACGGGAAACACACATAGCCTTCACGGCAACGGTATAAACACAAAAGGCAGGCGTCCCCAAGCGTCGAGACGCAAGAGGACGCCTCCCACGGCAACACGATAACTGACTGCCCTGTTCAACGGCCTGAGATCAACTGTCAAGCAAGAAGCGTTAGGACGCCGGAAATTGCTGAAGCCGGCGTAACCACGTGACTCTCGACAGCCAATGGCGATGCGACAAATAAAACAAACACGTTCCGGTGACAAAGAGAGCGCGAGGCCTCGCAGTCACACGCGTTCAAAAGGATGTTCCAAAAGATCCAAGCGCGTCTACATACAGGGTGAACGGAACCAAATGCGCGGGGAATGAGATTGCGCTTGTGACTAAAAGTTGAAAATTGGTTTTGAATAGAAACAATCGGCCCTAAAGGCGTGAAATGTAATTAAATGGCTACAGAAGGCAAAATGGCTTAACAATGTTTTTATATTTCTCTAGCTTGACGTATCACTAGTGAGAAGTAGTTGTGTATTCTGGCAACTACTCAGGGGTGCTCAAATTTTAAGGTGTGCCAATTTGTAAATGTATGCTCAGCTACGGCTAATTTTGTGATGCGTTTGTTTTTGCAGTCGTCTTCATGTTCTTGAAGCCTTGGATCAAACGAACGACCACTCTGTCCATTGCGACTCGAGCCGCAAGAGCAAGGAATGGGATATACGCCTGCAGATTTTAAATTTTGTCTATTACTGATTGGATTCAAGCCTCGCTGCACTTGAATGACCAATCAGTGTTCCGTTGCTTCAAACGGCTGGCACAAAGGACTATAAATAGCTCCAACCGACCTTCAGCTCTTAGAGAGCCTTTCACTTTGATGATGCAAGCTGCAATGTCTTGCGAAAGATTAGTCAATATGGGTGCACGAACAGCAACAAGGCGAAATCTGTTTAAGTATTCTCGTTCTCAAGGTACTCAAACAATACGAGTCACCAAAGAGCATGGCCAGCGCGTGGATCTTTGCTCGAGTTCAGAAGGTGCAAGGTACATTAAACCAGATAATGAAGGGTGTTTATCTACAAAGACTACGCGGCCTAACCCAACATTTTTTTAACAAGAGACATAAATATATTTCAAATCTAACGATCGGCATGCTTCAGATTTTTCCGACAAATGCCACAGAAAATGGCGAGAGTTAACTGTTTTTATCAATTGTTCGTTAATGCTCTATATTGAATAAAGTAAAAATATGTTTGCTCCGCAACACAGTGTTAATAAATCTACGTGCTACTTTTACATAAAATATCAACCTAATAAGAAATAATTCAAATTCTTGAAATAGCCATTTTAAATATGTTTAAATCTGCAGGGATGCAATGTACAACATTATTTATTTGTTCTCGATTGCCTGTGTCTTTCTGAATATTAAAATTCGTTGTCTAGCAAAACTTTGCATTTGAGACTAAACGAAATCAGAGACCTTTTATAGTATTTTTTTTGTCGAATCGTCTCAGAAGTGCAAATGTGGAGTTCCTTAATAGATTGTATACCACAACGACTTGTCTTACTTCTCTATAAGATTGTAATTTAATTTGAGTGCACTCAGTGATACAATTCACGCATAACAATTCTAATAGATTAGTTTGACAACATTGTGTTTTTTAAAGTTTTTTAAATCTGTAGAAAAAGTTCCTCTTGCAGCAAACTTTTATCTGCTTATTATTTTTATTTAATTCAAAGCACGATATTTTAAAGCAATTTGCAAATGTTCCTTATAGGCAAATAGTTACTGGACTAGTTTTCCGTTGCTTCATTAGAGTGGAGTGATTATTTTGTTTAGAAATTGTTGATCCTTTTAGAGTAAACCTTTATTTTACTTAACCTACATTACATAACAGCCTTTACAGTCATTTTATTTGAAGTTTGAATATTTGTTTCTAAAAATTGTTATGAGCCAAAAGTCACTTTGAAATACTTCTGTAATTATTTGATCTATTTTAGTTAAGGCTAAATTTTGGTCTACGTTTGAATTGAGCCATCAGTCTATTTTTGAGTTTCAATAAGTAGACATATTCCTAATTAATTTGCTCCAGGTTAAACCTCACTTCATACTCGTGCTAGTTTAGTTGCATACCTTATATTTCCCCTGTTTGCAAACATTTTTGGGTCTTATCAGGCCATTTCGTCCATTTGGCTTCGTGTCTTGATGCAGAAAGGTTGTTGAGTGATTTGCGTTTGTGATATGTACCGGTGATCTGGGTTTTTCGCTAGCATCTTTCCTGAACGAAGCCCCCCTTTAGATTACGTTTTGGTTGGAATATTTGGATGACGTCCCACTGAGGAAAATTTATGGGAATATCTCAAATCAGACATCGTTCTTCATTCACTTGCGTCAAGCACATGGTTACATTTCGGCAAACTGGGAGCCGAACATCAAAGAGGTATGCCTAAACTTCCCTTTTGTATCTTACGCCTTAGTTCTATTGTGTGCAATTAATTTTAGATCCTTTGTCTCTCCGTACGTCCAAATTCGACCACGTTGTGAATGCATGGTATCTTTGGGTTTATTGCGACCTCCGTGCTTGGGACTCGCGTGCTAGAAGGCTCCGATCCTGCAGTTAGCTTGAGACCAATTTGCCCCACCAACAGCTATTCGAAGTCCTATACGATACCTGCATATGGACGGCGCTGTCGCAGGCTACCTGTGGATTCCGTGACGCCTTCGACAAGGCTTTCTGCACATCCAGGAGCTGCTATGTAACTGTCCAAGGTCTGTCTTATCCAGTATTATTGTTCGACCTTCGTCGCCTCGAGTTTAATCTACAAATTAGAAACCCCTTGTGTACAAGGCTTTTTGCGTTTGGCACATACCAGATTATATCTTATTCGGAAAACATTAGGTTGTCCTCTTAAATTATTTGAGATATTAGGGTAAACTTAAAAACTCACTTGTGTAGCACAGATTATCAGCATAACCTAGCTACTGTAAATATAGCTTGGATGTGTCTCACATGCCATCCGAGTGAATATTACTATTCAATTTATGAAGCTGTGAAGCTAAATTGCATAAGCCTAATTTAAATTTGGATTCCGTCATGTTACTGACCGAATAGTTCGGTTTCGTTGACTAAGAAAATCCTGTACTTGCAAGATATTTTACTAATGAACCCCCTTACTAATATTTATGCTACTGTGATTTGAAATGTGATATTTTAATCTGGTTTTGTCGTTATTGAAATTTGTTTATGTATGTATTAAAAAAAATCAGGATATGGTCCATTCACACAATATATGTTAATTTTTTATGAGGAAGACAGTGTTAACTTTATATTAATTTATGTATGTATTGTTGAGATAAATTATATTGACTCGTTATCTAAGCTTGCGAATTTTTTATTTGCCCTTGTTGTTGCCTTTAATTTTCAGGTTTGGTTAGTAGCGCCTTCTGTAGTGAACTTTAGATTAGCAAAGTGCTGGGATATCTGCTACTTGGGGCCCATAATTTTCTTACAGCTAAAGATTTGAAACGATTGTTCTACCCGCGACCAGCTCCGGCTGAGAAGTCTATTGCGTTTACTTGTCTCTTTTACAGCCAGGTTGACGGTAACAGAATTTGTGTTTATTTATCGTTGTTTGTGTTTAAAATTTTTATGACTGTGCAATTCCTTTAACCTTGATTTTGTAGTAAAAGTGCTCGATTTATGGTATTTTAGTATTCAGACACTAGGGAATAAAATTACATATTGCAAAAACTGGTTTCAGCTGTCTCTATTTATGCTACTGGTAGCTCTAAAAGACAGTGTCACTTGATTTGTAAAACTGTTCTTCCTCTCTTCGTGCTTTTCAGACAGTAAATTATCGCATAAGAGAGGCAACAAACTGTAAAGCCTTTTCTACGTTTTTCTATCTCCACACTATGTAAACTCAATTCCTATTAAAACTTGAACATACCATTTCAAAATAAACGCAAATATTAAAGAAGGGTGTTGTTTCGCTTTTAATCTATATTTCAAACGTAGTACTTATTTTATAAGAAGGCAATGTTACATTTACTTATCTCTATCATATTATAAATACCTATTTGCTAGTCTTTGAAAGAAAGCGCATTAAAAGGAAATTCAAATAAGTGGAAAGCACTTTAGTAACTTTTATACTTTTTCTTTCTAAAGTCGAGTAACCACTGCTGAAGTTCAAGGTATCGATTCCACTAGTATTACACATTTTCTTGAGCCTGGCGCTGTAGTAAAATTATGAGCATAGTTATGATGCCATTAGAAAGCTGTAAATTAATGAGTAAATTTTTATGTATATAACGCATACAGCCATACCGAAAGGAATAGCTCCCTGTCAATCCTAAAAAATCCACATGGACAAAATCCGATTCGCTGCAAGCCGAAAATTAAGGCAAACGTTTTGACCTGTTGGAAATGGTTTTATACATCTACAGTCAAGCTTTTTAAAAACCCTTACTTCTCTTCTGTAGCTTTTTCCAAGATTGTAACTCAAGAGATGACTGGACCAGCGCTTGGTGGCTTGAATCTGTAAAAGGTAAAAATCGAACGAATACCAACCTTTGTTTATTTTTAATTTACTCGAACTAAATTGGCATACGGTGCTTCAGTTATAACGAGAACTCGCATAATAACAACGCTGAACCAGATGCTTCTAACTATTACGTGGTAAACAGTGCCTACAGTCTTTGAAATATTTAATCCCAGGAAATATAGAACTATAGTCAAAGCCCAAAAAGCCGAAAAAACGTATGCCTAGAAGTTTTAAATACTTTGGTTGTAACAATTTCGGCCAAAACATGTTTACCAGGGCACTTAGTTCTAGAAAACTATTGAGAGTAGCGGACGCTTCCACTATTTCCATATAAGCCCGGCTTAAATCGTTAATGGTGTTATCTGCAGTATTATATAATTATATTAATAGCTCGATCTTTATTATTGCTTCAACTCCAAAATGTATACCTCGGAATCCATCGTTCTGATAAGGTATTTCTTCCTTAGGATTTCTAGCTGTAAAACTTGAGGTTACTTGCAGCCATTCGTTTTTTCCTAAAAATTGGGTTTTATTAGTATCGTCAAAACAAACTCTTGGCAAGATTTTCAATGCATGAATCCTTTTTAGTTTGCAGAGCTCTTCTTCGAAAATTTCGTTCAATCGCCTAATCCTTATTTCCAGGCTTCTTTGCATCAGTTGGGCAAAATTTTCTATTACAACAGCTTCGATAGACATTACATATAGTCCTGTATATAACTTTACAATGTCTACAAGACTTGTTTCCTTATTTTTGTAACGTATAGTTGTCTGAAGGTCGTTTGTGTTAAAAGTGTTTATCATAATAATAGATGTTGCTAGTAGTAACGCTGATTTGCATTTATCAGCTCTCTTGTATGTGGTGTTAATTATGGAATCTGCCTAAAAGAAATATTACAGACTTTATTGGTCCAGCTTTTATGGAACTGTAGCAAACCGCAGTTGCTTTTAAAGAAAGAATAAACTCATCAATTAGGGCAGTAAAGTCCATAGTAGAACAAATAATATGTTTTATAATTTAAAACTATTAATGTAAAAACATGGAAATAGTACGTAAAGCAAACAACAATATGGCAATAACTTAGAACGCGATTCACAATGTATTGAAATTCAAGACATCTTATTACATTTGGTGTAGACCACTGGGATATGACCCATTAGATTTTTTATTTCAAAGAAACAAGGATGAATACTGCCGGCTTTTCAGGGAGGTGAAGGCAAGCCCCATGTGACACGCACACACACACACACACACACTCAAATCCTACGCAACCCCGGGAGAACGAAAGAAACATAAAACGAAAAATCGCAAACCATCGGGGTCAATAAGCTAGAGATATTTTTCAAAAATTTTCTGCTGTCACGCTGTAACAGTCTAAATTCAATATTACGACAACACGGTAATTTGTAACTCGGGAATGTATTACATAGGACCGCTGCCCAAGCCCATTACAAAAGAGTTGCCGAATAACTTTAGTGGAGCGAGGGGAGCACAACACGAGATCACACAGGGCAACGGCTTAGTACACGAAAAACAGATCTTAATTGCTAGGAAAAATACACGGGTAAATCCACCGAGGTAAAGTGGAAGCATAATGGATTCACCGTTCAACTATAGCCTTGGCAGTGTCTTGGTCACCGAGCCAAGTGCAACATTATCTTACCTACCTTTCGAGAACTTACTTGAACAGCTGGCCAAACTTCATTTACAACTGGAAAATACATACACAAATAGCATGCACAATATCAGAAGAAAACCACAGTTAGACAAACATGAAATGTATTATTAGAAATATTTGAATAAGTAAAAGGTTACATAAAAATACAAAATAAAGGTTAAATATTTAAATTGCCTAACGTCTTAATTTAGTATACATCATATACAGGAATGAATGGTGAACGGTATTAACTTTTGAATATTCAAAACACTGACTCAATTAACAGCAATAAAAGGGGGTAATAAACTATAAAGTTGTACGGGATCATGTAATCTGGCGGTAATGAATTAAACTAACAGGTAAACCACTATTAAAGGTTCAGCAAATGTAAAGATATAAACAATAAATGTCACCGTGACTGCAACGTTAAGAAAATTGTCTGGCAGTTTGGAAAGACACTCGGTACGCTTAAAATTCGCACTGTAAAGCTACTAGAATATTACGGTACTTTTAAGTAGCTTGGATTAGCGGCAATTGCTGTCTTATGCTGCTGCAACGGCTGCTGTTCCAGACACTGCGATAAACACCTAAGGGGACTGCACCAAATCAACGGGAAGCTGCTGCCCACAAGAAGGAACAATGGGAATTATCCTGTAACGAGACACAATGGAAGCCGGCTGCGGAAAATTGGCAGAGTTTTCACGGAGAATTTGTCCAACGACGTGTTAGAGTTACCGCCCCACGATAAACGAAAACCCGAAGGCTTAAATCGGTACACGACGCCAAGTTTGATTGCGCAACCGTCAAACCTACAAAGTGTAGTCCAAAAGATCCTAAATTTGCGTCACATCGACAGGGGTTCCAATAGCGAAATTAAAACATACGGAACACACACACACACACCAAGGGAACAAAACGTTAGCCGGTAATCACGCAATACACAAACGTGAGACTCGCTTAGGCCACTTCCAAATCACTTGTTGCTCCTTTAAACGTCGGATCAGGTCTGACTAGAAAACGCGCGAAGACAGCTCGCATCGGGAACGAGTGGGGCAAAATCGTGTACTGTATTTTATTCTTGCTTCCAAAAGTTAGAGTTGCTACAAAAATGCATCCCTGAAACGGATCGATAAGAAACCCCGTGCGTGGTGGGAGGGCAGAGTGAATCGATAACACAAATAACTGCCCTAAAAAACCAATGAATGTATGCGCAAAATTCGAGACATTTATATACAGGCGGAATCGTAATTCGAAATCGGGGAAAAAAAAAAGTAAATCAGCCGTACGTATATACAAACTAAAATGTCCCTACAACGTCTTTGGCGAAGGAGGGTCGTCCCCGTACAGTGACTATATAATCGTCCCCACGGTTCGAGGCGCTATCTCTCGAGCAAGCTTTGCGGCTCTGTATTTAAACTCCATTCTACTTACATTTCGCTTAAATTATATATTTGAGTGCTAACTTCATCCCTTAAGGAAAGCAGTTTCATTCCGACAGTGATGGCAGAGAGGATTCAAACTAATTCTTTGATAATTAAAAGGTTTCGGTTATACGCGTAGCAATAAAGCTTTCCATCAAAAGAGGTCAGTTAATTTTGGGTTTATACCAACCAACAAAACAAAGTAATGTGTTTGCGCTACGAAGTATTTGATAACCAGGTTCCTCCGTCAGAGGTATACAAATGTTTTATTAAAAAGTAGGCAACGTGGAAATTAGGTTCATTGTAATCAGGCGTTAGTTCTAATTTATTATATAAACGCTTAAAATGGATTTTAGCAGGCAATTTATGTTTTCCATTTAATGCAGCATTTATTTTAGGTTTAATTGTATTCAGGTTATTGTCTTAATGTAGGAAATTTAATAAGGGAAATTTGAGATCTATTAAAGTAACAACTACGATTTAATTACAAACTAAAAATGCATACAAGATACATAGTTATACATTGTGATATCCACTAATAGAAAACAAAATCTCTGCAAAAGACTTTACCCAGAACTTCCCTCTCAAGTGGACTTTGTGACTCTAAATAATTTTAAAAATCAAGGGAAAGTAGATGTAAATCTGTTTTCAAGTTCCAAATAACACGGAAACAATAAAAAATACGCTTGAATGCAAATTACATCAATTTTCAAATAAAAAATTCATTTCCGGAGGGATTTGAACCGCAGCGCCTGCGTCTGCGAACAAATCGTTGACCAATTTCTCGCAACGCTACGGAGCCCTTTTCATATTGTTGCGTTTCAGCTGGCTTAACCTTCACGCCGGGCATGTCTTAATTTTCGTGCCTAAACGAAGTGCGTTTCAACCAAATCAGGCAATGGAAAACTAATTATATTTTTTACATCAATGAATCAATGCAGATAATTCTTTCCCGTACGCTTTGTTTAAATAATTTCTGTAGCATTTGATAAAAATTATTTGAGATTAATTTGATATCATCTAAATCTAGAAAGAATACGATTTCCAATAGTTTAAGAATCACTGAAAAATATTTAGAACTAAGCCTGTAAAGGCGATGTATGCACAAAATTCATCATTTTTTGGTACTAAAAAAATTTAGGAAAATATTTTTTTCTGGATTTTTGCAATCTCAAAGAGAATGGAGACCTACACATTAATATCCGCAAGGTAATTGCAGATAGTGTAAATTTTTGTAAAAAGTATATCTTCGAATGCACATCATATGATTGAATTTACGGACTCGCCCAAATATGCGTCCCGTTTATTTAAAGGTTTGGTATTTACGCATTTATGCGGCTCGCTGCCTAAAAAGGTCAACATAACGCACTTATTCTTCGCACATTTTTTACTTGTAAAACATTTATTATGTATCTGTTAGGTCCAATTTTGGTCAATGATAAAGCCTACGCTATGTACAAATTATTACTTTTATGTATGTTTAAGTTCAAGCAAAAATTAACAAAATTTTACTTTTTTACGGTGCCCACCCTGTATATATTTGTCTGAAATTTTCTCGGTTCTATGCCACGTAGATACATAATATGTATCAATATATCGTCTTCCTCCAGAAAATAGTTTTTGAGTTATACCGCCAACAGACAGACAAATAGACACACGGACAGACAGACAGACAGACAGAAAGACAGACAGACAGACAGGCAGGCAGACAGACAGACAGGCAGACAGACAGACAGACAGACAGACAGACACACAGACAGACAGACACACAGACAGACACACAGACAGACAGACAGACAGACAGATGGAATTGATAAAACCTGTTTTACATCATCTAGGGGCCCTGAAACGTAAAGATCTAAAGATATCTGGAAAGGTGATTTTTTCGTGATTACAGTGCCTCCTTCGTCTTTCAGACGAGGGAAGTGAAAAGGTTGTTTAAACACAAGTCTGTATTACCAAAACAACTAGATCAGAAAATAGTACAAAAATCTGTAAAAGGTTTTACCCAGAACGTCCCTCGTCGACATTGTGACACTAAATAATTTTAAAAATGAAATTAAGTTAGTATTAAAAATATCTTTACGTTCCTAACGAATTAAATAAATTTTCAAATAAAAAAAAATCCGTTACTGGAGAAATTTGAACCGCGGCGCTTGCGACTGCGAACAAAGCTCGTTAACCAATTTCTAGCAAAGGAAGTCTGGATCATATCGTTACGTTTCAGCACGGTTAACCTTTACGCCGGTGTCTTAAGTTTCGTATGCCAGGTGCGTTTCAACTAAATCAGGCAATGGAAAATTAATAATATTTTTCACATCAATAAACCGATGCAGATAATTCTTTCACTAAAAATTCCTTGACTCTTTCTGACACATTTCATATGCTAAATGTATACACTTATCTGTAAGCGTTTCCAAGATAAGTCGATGCAAATTCCCCGTACGCTTTACTTAAACAATATCTGTAGCAGTTGTTAAAAGTAATTTTGAGTGTAATTTGACATCATATAAATGTAGAAAAAATAAGCTTTCCAGTAGTTTAAGATTCATCGCGAAATATTCAAAACTAAGCTTGTAAATGCGATGTATGCATAAAATTCCTCTATTTTCAGCCTCACAGTCTCACGAAACGATTTGCGCATTATGCGGCTTCCGGCTTAAAAATCAAAATAAGCTAGGAGTAAAAATAAATTAAATAATTTTCAAATTAAAGAAAAACGTTACCAGCGGTCGAATTAGAAAGGCAGGCGAACCGCGTGTGCAGCCCCAACGTTTTCTGGGATTTTAAGGAACCGGGAAATTTCTACCTGCGCCACGAAGCATCAACTTCCCGTATTACTGCTTTGCAGCCATATTGACTAACGCGCTAATTTGTGCCTCGTTTTTGTATTGTAAGAAATGTATTCTGTATCTATTGAGAAACCCTGTTGTTAGTCATCTAGGGACCCTGAAACGTGAAGATCTGAAGATATCCGAGAAGGTGATTTGTTCTTGATTACAATATTTCCTTCGTCTTTCAGACGAAGGAAGTAAAAAGACACAAATTAAAAAACTTCCAGAGAAGATATTGAAACGCAAACACAGAGAACTATTAAGAAAGAGTTACATATAGAGTAATTAGAGGATAAAAAATATTAAAATTAACTTAAGCAACAAACTACGATAGTCCCAGCAGCAAAAAACAGAATATGTAAAATCCTAACAACTGCATATATTTAAATGTATTACTGCTCTACCTACCTTAGTAAGGCAGTGTATATAATGGAGAAGTTGCAGAAACCTACTGGACATGATAAATACCCAACAAAAGAATATGAAGTTGTAACAAGTTATGTGTATAAATGCCAGAAGCTTGTCAGTGTTAGACTGTAGGCGCATAACGCCCTTATCACCTTCTATTATATCACAAATAACGACATAATATGCGAAGAAGACTAAAATTTGGATTACAGTTATTATATATAGCGACACTGTATACTCACTAATAAAAAACCCTGCAATACAGCTGTAGATGACCCAAAAAGGAGATAGCTTTAGGAACACCTGAAATTTATTTCTTTCGACAGCAAAAGGGAAAAGACACATGTTGCGAAAGAACCACATAAATGGAGCATAATAGGAGTATACCTCTTCAGATATTTCTAATTTACTCCTTGAGAACATCTTTGCTTCGAGACTGCGTTTCTTATAGAATAAGCTTTGAGACCTTGTGTTAGCTTGGCCATGACAAATTTTAATACAGTGCAATTACGTAAAAACTAATGTCGTAGATTCGATTAGAAAATAAATAATAAATACATGATTAATAGAATTTATTGAAGTAGTTAACCCAAGTAAATGCAAATCGATGACTTCTGTAATATTAAAGAAGCTCGATTGAAAGAAGTAATAGCTGTGCTGGAGCCCTATACGTTATCTAAAAAATTGTTAGTATTTAGTTGAAAGTGTGATAATATAACGATTTGAAGTCAAACTTGTGTTATCAAATGTTCGAAATGCCAAGTAAACCAGCTGTAAACAAATGCGGCAATATAATGGGCCAACGGTACCCAAACTTTTTGATTCGCAGAGCACTTTTTAAGAGGGAAAAGCAAATTTCCCTCGTCGCCTTTATATAAAAAGGACTTATATGTAGTTTTGGCTGGTTTTACCTGTATCTTTCAAGTTTTTGGTCGATATTGTATCGTATAGCAAAATCATAAATTATTTTTTGTATTGTAAATACCTTTAATTATGATTCAAACTTAATCTTCCCCATTGAAAGTCATTCAAAATTTAAACTTTAAATGCTGTTTTCCCAAAACATCAATTTTGCACATACCGTGTGAATATGTAAGACTATACATTGGCAACTTTATTTTAGCATTAATCAATTTACCCATGCTCGTAACAATTGCCCGTTTTGAAATTACAATGAAATAATCTAGTTTCAATTAGTTTCTATAGTCACTGCGTTGTTATTTTGTTTACAAACACCATGGTAACATTAGATAAATGTCCGATGCCTAATTTTGCATAATTCAGCCATGTACAGTCTTACATTATTTTCACTGTATAGGTAGATACTAAACCAGATAATAGTGGTATTCATGATGAAAGTTATTTTTAAGCATTTCGAAGTTTCATTTCTTGCGAAATGTTGTTTTTCCAAATAAGGAATTTACTTAACTACCTCAACGAAAAACATTAACAAAAAGTCTGTAAAGGGCTGTATTCAGAACTTCCCTTACAAGTGGAAGTTGTGACCCTAAAATTTTTGAGAAATCGAAGAGATACTTAGGGTAAAAATATCATAACTAATATACTGAAACAATAAAAGGAAACACTTGGTAGGTAATGCGAATTACATTAATTTTCAAATAAAAAAGGTTTGCAGACGGTGAGATTTGAACTCTACGCGATTTCAGCCCCTGGGAGAGTAATTTCAACATTTGGCAGCAGCCCGAACGCAACCCGCCTTCTAGCCCCATTCGGCCACTAAGAAAAATCTCACATTTGTGCTCGCGGCTGAATTATATACGATACGCTGATCGTTGCCCATTTTTGTGCCCTTTACAAGATTTATTGTATCTGAGGGGTCCATTTTCGTCAAGTATAAAGCTTGAGTTATGTGCAAACTATTCTTTTATCTATTTCTCAGTTAAATAAAAAATGTAAATTTTATTTTTTAAGGTGCTCACTCTGTATATATTTGACCAAAAGTATATCTGGTAGAGCCAGGTAGACATATATTCCACATGCAAAATATCATATTTTTCGAGCAAATGATTTTAGGGCCATACCGCCATTAGACGGACGGACAGACAGACAGACAGATAGAGAGACAGACAGACAGTCGCAATTAAGAAAACATGTTTTTCGTCATATAGGAGGCTTGAAACGTGAAGATCTGAAAATATCTGGAAAGGTGATTACAATACATTACAATACGTTACCTGCTCACACAGATATGTTATTTAAAACCATTTTTACTTCCCTAGATGACGCAAAACATGTTTTCTCAAATCCGTCTGTCTGTTCGTCTATATGTCCGTCCGTCCGTCTGTTTTACTGCCTGCCTGCCTGTTTGTTTGTTTGTCGGTCGGTCTGATGGCGGTGTAGGGCAAAATTATTTGTTGGGGGAAGGAAACACCTAACTGACTCGAGACCCAATACACTTTCAGTCAAATATATACACAGTAAGCAACTTAAAAAAATAAAATTCTTTTTTATCTTTTGTTATTTTTAAATTTTGGATATAAAGCTTCCATTTGCAAATAAAGTTTTGAGTGAAACAGATTTTGACAATTACAAAACCAAAGATGTCACTTGACATTGAGAAAGAACGACGAATAATGGATTTTAATATGTGGGATGGTGCTGTTTTGATCTGTACAATGTGGCTATATCTGATTGTATTTAAGACAGCTGCAACCCAATAACTGGTTCTGCATTCAGGTGGATACGCCACATAGGCATAGAATGTTGATTCATATTAGTAAGTAATTTCAAGTAGCACACGAATTTTTTTCTTTATCTGAAAATACTTTAAATCCGTCATTTAGGTGACACCATAAATCTGGTAGGATTTCTTATTTACAAAATTCTCTTTTAACCCAGAATTGGTTGTCACATCAATCAAGCACTCTTACTAATAACTGCGAAGTCAGATACGTTGGCTTTCCCGCTACAGCAGAGTATGGTTTCACAACCCAACATCTTTCCTTAATTTTTTCATGAAATTAGCAGGTGAAAGTGAAACTTATTTAAGAGAACTCCAAGCATATCGAAATTTAGTGCTTCTCTAAATTCTTTTACGATTTATATATTTCAACTTTTCGTTGATTCCGCTCGAAACTTGACTTTCCTTCAAGCAGGTGTGGGTAGGTTAAGCTGATAGAAGTGATGTGTGATATACACCTAGCAAGAGCTGAGAATATTTGCGGGAACTAAAGACTTACATTTTGATTTGATGTTATGTCCAGTGATCGTGAGGGAGAAGATCCTGTATGTTGCAGCTTTACAAATAGGGTGTCTAATCAGGATTTAGCTGCTTGATTTCGTAGAATCCAAGGACGCTACGAGCAAGGAGAGCAGTTAATTACGGCAAAGAGCGACATTCTGGAATTTCTAGCCAGCTCACAAGTAGTAGCAAAAAAGTGGGAGACCCAATTATTCCTTGAGAAATTGTAAAATAACATTAAGAAAGACGCATGGGAACCGGCCTAAATATAGAAGTTAGTATGCAAAATTTAAATAGAAGAGGCGCAAGAGTTTCGTGAAGAAAACAACGCCGCTAGCGGTTTTCATTTGTTTAAACAAGAGCGGTCTTGCCCTGTTTCTTCATTCAGATCCTATGAAGGCGCTCCCTAAAACATCAATAATCGAGAAAATCGACTGCTTGCCAGCGAGCCTACTCAGAAAGAGCCAAGCGATCGCGCTTCGGCAAGAAAAGCTTTGCAGATGCCTTATCTCTAAAGTCATTAGGCGATAAACCTGAATGCTTTTGCTACTTTACTTAAATATAAGGTGGTCCGAAACAAGATGCGAATTGCTAGAAAACGCTATTGAAACGGGGCGTTACACACACAACATATTAAAAAATTGAGCTGAATCACACTTACATACAAAGGTTTCTTCTGTCTGACTTGAAAACGTCGGGCTCTTTGTATTTGAGTACTGAATGATCTCAACCCCCTGCAATTTGTTGCTTTTAGCCCTCAATTTACCCCAACGGGGTTCAATCAAGACACAGGAGGGGTTGGTTGAATGAGGGCCTCAAGGTGTAGATGATGATTCAAAATAATCTCATTTACTGACGCCACGCGCTTTCGTCTTCAAATCAAGAAGAGGGGAAGGGGAACAATCCCTTCTCTGGGGGATGTGCTCGACGGCGTTTTTCACTCGGGATTTGCTTTACAATTTGACAGGTAACACACAAAAGTTGGCGATGTGTTAGCCTCAGTTTTAAGGCTCCATCTCAACACGTTTGCTTTAAGTATTAGAAATCGTTTTTATTTTATACAATTAGTGTCAGATATTGAAGCAAGCCCTTCTGATCGCGGTGATGTTCCTGTTATAGTGATGTGCGTTAATTCTTGGCGGTAATTAATTTTTAATTAACATGTTCTGCACAATTACCCTTTACCATTAATTAATAGCACCATTAAAACCAGATTAAACAAAATTAAATATAATAAACCTAATCAATCTATAGATCTTCAACGAAATTGTCTTAGTAATAAATTTAACAATGTCAAAAATAAGGTATCTAAAATCTATATAACAGTTCCTTTTATCCCAAAATTATCTTTTTCTTTACAAAAATTCCTCAATAATTACAACTTACAAATCGCTTATAAAAACAATAATACAATTGGACAATTGTTTTTTAATAACTTAAAAGGTAAAATAGACATTGGCAATAAGTCAAATGTCATTTACCAATTAGATTGTAGCAATCGTAATGCTAAATATATCGGACAAACTAAACCAAACCTTTGCAAAAGAATAAATCAACACAAGAATTCCATTAAAATTAAACCTTTATCGCCAAATAAATCTTGTACCGCCTTGTCGGATCATGCAGTAGAAAATTTTCATAATATTGATTTTAATTCTCCAAAAATATTACAAAGAGAAAATAATTTACAAAAACGTCTAATCTATGAAATAATAGAAATTAAAAACAAACCCTTAACACTATAAATTATAGAACTGATATTGAAAAATTAAATATAATTTATCACAATTAACTATAAAATATAAACTTTTTCTATTCAATTTAGGCCATCTCAACTTTAGCATTTAATTCAATCTCCACCTTTGTCTTTAATTTAAATAGTTTTTAGAAAAAATTATTTTTATAATTACTGCCATTTTGATCTAATGTAAACTAAATATGTCTTGCGCATAAGTCTTCCCTGTCTGTTTCGTAGTTCAGCAAATTAAAATGGACACGCTAAATGCCGCTCTTACCGAAAATTTATTTTTATAACAACCATTTTCTTTTTAATTCAACAAATTGTAAGTAGAACAATTACTTTAGTAATATAATTACTAATTACTAAATTTTCTTGTAGTTACGTGCTTTCTACGTAATATAACCGATACATTTACAATTTTCAAAATGGAGTTTAACCATTAAACGTTACAGAATTAAAATTTCAAAAAGTTTTTCAACATAAAATATTTATAGTAAGTTCTTACGTTATTATAATATAATAAGATAGAAATTATTAAAACAAATTTATGTTTACAGATGAATTACATACTCAGTTTATAAGAAAATTTTACTAAAATACTTACTGCAGTAATGATCCACGAAGACCCATTTTGTGCATTTAACAACTTCACTCGGCATAATATCCTTCAGAAAAATTCATAAATGTGTTTATTGGTCCACATTTACATGAATGGTTATTAAAGGTATTTGAATCATTATTAAAAATATTTTCCTTTCATTCATTTACTACACAGTTTTACAGATTTTTGGATAATCAAATATCACGACTGCAACAACCTATATTTGAACAAATCTCGCAATTAACAAAGAAGACTTCTTTACAAACACTCCAATAACATTACCAATTTTGCAAAAACTTTTCCACACTAAACTAAAACAAGACCTACAAGGAAGGTAAATGCTTTGTCACTTTATTATTAATTATTTTCTTTTTAAAAATAAAGGTTTTGTTAACAAATAAATGTTCCAATTCATGATACATTATCACAGGTAACTAATCTTTATTATCCTTGTTTAAAATAAAATTATATAAGATTTTAATTACTATTATAGAAATAGTTCAGAAAATTAACTAATAAAATAATCTAAACTTCACTAACCTAATCTCATCACTAATGTTAATTATTTTATTACAGATGTTATATAATTTTTAAAATGTACTGAAGAAGGGCCAAAAAGCCTGAAATATATTTATATTGAATACTACAACGACTACCAATGACTCCTATGCCTAGGATCTAATAACAACGTAAACCTCTAGCTGAAGCTCCTTAGGCAACACATTTTACAAATTAACAGCTACTTTTTATTAAATCTATTAATTATCTTTTGCGCCTAATAACTTGAATATCGCGAGCGAGCCCTGCAGTTCAAGTTTAAGATCCGCCCCCTTTCCACTAGCGTCGTGGAACTTTTGATCCTGTTGACGGTCGTAACCGGGGACTTAACCCATGACACTGTTGACTAATAACTGAAAGCACGAGAAAGTCACAATTTTTAATCACATCTATGCATTTACTTTCTAATATTAAAAGAAAATACAACCACAAGACTAGTCACTGCTGATATTCAGAGTATCAACTTTCATTCTTGAGCCCGGCGTTGTAGCAAAATTATGAGCAGAGTTACAATGCTATTAGAAAGCTGTAAATTAATCAAAATAACAGATTGTTATGTAAGTGATACATGCAATTATACCAAAATGAGTAACAATCTTTCGGTTGGAACAATTTTGATTCAAATATGTTTACCAGAGCACAAGGTCCTAGAAAACTGTTAAGAGTAGCAGCCGCTTCACTATATCCATATAAGCCCGGCTTAAATCGTTAATGGTATTATCTGTAATATTATAGTATATACTAACAGTACGATATTCATGATCGCTTTAAAGTCCAAAATCGGTACCTGGAAATTTATTGATTTGATTATATAATAGTGCTTGACGGTTTAAAAGGGAAAGATATAGCAGGAGCAGTGAAATCTCAAAGGATCAGATGGTGGGGGCATGTGCAAAGGATGCCGGACAACAGGATTCCCAAGAAAATGATGCAGGCAAGATTACTCGATACCCGAAGGCAAGGAAGACCTAAGATAAAATGGACAGATCAAGTCATGGACGATTTAAGAAACCTGCAAGTAAAGTGCTGGTGGCAGAAAGTTCAGAACAGGGAACAATGGAGAAAGATATCATACCAAGCACAGGCCTTAATGGCCTATAGTGCTCAATATATATATATATAATTGCCCCTTATGATCAGCAGTTTTTATTATTATCGTCATTACAAGCCATTGTCAAGGTTTTCAACGCATCAATCTTTTCTAGTTTGCGGAGCTGCTCATCCAAAACTTCGTTCAATCTCCTTATTCTTATTCCCAGGCTTCTAACCATCATTTGGGCGAAATTTTCTATTACAACAGCTTCGGTAGACGCTACAAATAGACCTGTATGTAATTTTAAAACTTGTAAAAGACTTTTATTCTCATTTTTAAAACGTATGGCTGTCTGAAGGCCGTTTCCGTTGAAAGTGGTTAGCAGAATGACTGTAGTGGCTAGTAGTAAGGCTGCCTTGTATTTGTCAGCTTCTGTATATGTTGTCTTAATTATGGAATCTGTCTAAAACAAATACTATAGACCTTCTTCTTCGCGCTGCTACAATTGACCTTAGCACAACAAGTATTCAAATGAAATAGCTAACGTAATGCGCACCAGACTTCAGTTATATTATTGACATTCTTATTGGACTCCTTATCTTTCAGAAGTTTACTTAAAAGGTCACAAACGACTTCCGGGATTGGACCGTGTCATGATTGAGATCGAAGAACTTAACGTTTGGACCACTTTCGTAAGAGGCTTCATCAGCAGGAAAAAGCAAAATAGCACGGTAACTGAACGTGTTAACCACGCCACAGGCGAAACTCTTTGCAAGGGAAGGGATAAAAGAGCACGGTAACTCAACGTGTGAACCACGTCAGAGGCGAACTCGACTAACCATCGGAAGGAGAAAGGCAAGAATTTATAGGCAAGCGCAGTCGCGGTTCAGCAAATACCGCCGCGCTACAGTGGCGGTGGGCGGGGCTTAGGAATTAGCACTTTCCACATAGAAAGAAGGGGGAAGCGTTCGTCCCGGTTGAGATTGTTAGGGTGTTTATAAATCTCAATGGCTTCACGAATCTTATGCTAAAGAAGAATGGGGATTTGCAGATGATGAAGTTTTCATCAAAACTGATTTTGTGACCAGTATCGCTGTGGTGTTCGGCAATGGATGATGATGAAACGAGACCCAGCTGAAGACAGCGTTGGTGCTCAGAGATGCGAGCTTTTACTGAACGACCTGTTTCACCAATGTATACAGCATTTCAAGGGCAAGGGATTTTATTATCACTATTGGTTGAACACTCGTCCGAGTGCCGATTACTGCTAATGTTGCTTAATTTTCGAGAATAGTATGTAATATATAAAAAAAATACTTTACTTGTTTAAAATGAGGCAAGTAAGTACTATCAAGAAATTAAGTATGGGAGAAAAACATTAGGTAATAAAAGATTGATATGTATTAATGGCGAAGAGCTAGAAAATAAACATAAAAAAAACAGACGGGTGATCTTAAACAAATCTAAAAATATAAAAATCAGAAATAAAGAGGACACAAGGAAACACAATAGTGGCGAAATTATATACAATACAAGGAAAGAAAAGAAGAGAGGAATTTTACAGTGGTTGTTAAAAAAGGTGAAGAACAAGTTACATATAGTTCTGTTTTATAGTTTTTCTTTTATCTGTAGGACTAGGTTGTGCACTGTGCCCTATTTTGTCTACCACTACAACTCACTGCATAGACGAAGCAACTAAAGCCAGAATTTAATGCTACAACTGCCATTTGAATATGAAACACATATGCATAATCGAAATAATGTTTGCTCATATCAATGATAACGTTATCTATTCTATGAGTTATTCAAGAAAATTTGCTAACAAATATTGACGATAATATATAAAGGAACATTTAGAAAGTAATAATATTAAAACTAGCACTGGCAAAAAGAAACCATTGTTCCAGGACCAGACTTTATAATACAATTCAAGAATAACTAAATTTATTTAAATATATAAATGCTACAAATACCTTGTTAAGGCAGCGTATATAACTAAAATCTTCAGAAATCTACTGGGCATGAGAATTATCCAACAAAGGAAGATAACGTCGTAAGATGTTATTGTAGAAAAGCTAGAAGTTTTGGCAGTGTCCGAGCTTAAATGCATGACTCCCTTCCCACCTTCTATTATATCGCAAATAATGACATAATATGTGAAAAAGGCTGAATGAAACACTTGGATTACAGTTTTTGCGTACAGCGACGTAATGCTTATACTCACTAAGAGAAACTCCGCCAATGCAACTGTAGCCTACCCAAAAAAAAGTCAACTTTAGGAACACTTGACGTTCGCTCCTTTCGACAACAAAAGGGAAAAGACACATGTTACGAAAGAACCACATAAATGGAGCATAATAGGAGCACACTTGCTCGGAAATTTCCAATTTAGTTCTTGAGAACATATTCAGCTAAGTAGAAAAACGAACGTGGTTGCTATAGAATAAATTTTGATACTTTGTGTTAGCTTGGCCAAATAATACAATGCCACTAGCTCAATCTTCATGCTCTTGATTTGATTTGAAATTAATGAATAATCGATACGAGTACTTTATGTGACAAAATCGAATATAATGGATAATCTAAAATGATTAATAGCATTGGTTAAAGTAGTAAACACCAACAAATGCAAAAGGATTATTTACTCTATTATAACTACGTATTCAAGAAACAAATGTTGGGATAATACCAGCGTACATAAATCAAACCAGTAGAGACACTCACTGTCGGTTCCCTTTAACGAGCTCTGTGGAGTAGTGGTTACCACGTCTGCTTAGCATTCGGGAGATCGTTTGTTCCATTCCTTTGGCCGTCTATTCTGATTCAGGATTTTAGGTGGTTTTCCTGAATCAAAAGAGTACCTGAGGGAGAATGCTGGGGCAGTACTTCTTCACCTTTCCTGGCTTCTCTTCCATTCTCCACCCCTCCTTTCTCTCACCCATTCTGAAATTACCGTTATTGGCTGAAGAGGAACGCAAGGTCCTTATAGCAGCCCCGCCCCCAGTTGGGGGTTAGAAATGATATTGAACCTCTCTCCTCTCGGTTCCTTTGATGTCAAAATACCGATTTGAATGACATTCAACGGGCTCCTCACTCACTTGAGATATGCCGATGACTTAGTCGTGTTCGCGAAAATGGGAGAGGAACTGCAGCTTACGGTCAAACAACTGCAAGAACAATCAACGCAAGTAGGTCTCAATATGAATCTAAAAAAGATAAACGTAATGTCAAATCTAGAACAACCACTACATATAACACCGGAAGGAGGTTAACAGAAGAATACATTTGGAATGGACAGCTTTTAATAAATTATCTTTTGTCCTGAAATCTAAAACCTTCCCATTGTATCTAAAAAGACAAATATTCGACAAATGCATTTGTCCGTCCTGATATACAGCACAGAAACTATGACTTTTACCAACAAAATTATAAAAAAATTTGCTACAGTACAAAGGGCAATGGAGCGGAGAATTACCGGATAACATTAAGAGACAGAAAAACAAACAAATGGTTGAGAGAAAAAACAAAGGTCAAAGATATAATGGAAAGAATTGCAGAACAAAAATGGAGCTGGGCGGGACATATGGTACGAGCAGACGACAGATGGACAAGCAGAGTGCTTCATTGGCAGCCTAGGGAAGGAAAAAAGTATTGGTAGACCACCGAAACGATGGGAAGATGGCATAAAAGAGACAACGGGAAGAAAATAGAGAAGAATAGCGAAAAAAAGACAAATGGAAGGAAAAAGGGGAAGAGTTCGTCTACTACTAGACAACAAAAGTCTGAAGAAAGAAGAAGAAGAAAAACCGAAGGCTTTAATGGGGTTAAGAATATTTCGTAAATGTTCGCATTTGGGTTGAGAGAGCAATTTGAAGTACACATTGATATTTTTAAATTTTAAACCGTTCGGATCTGTTATCAAACTAGCATTTCATTTTATTTTGCCGCAGTTTGAAGGCCCAACCACAATAGCTCGAATAGTTTGCGGTAACAGTGGTCCATGTCTGAGTATTCGATTGTTTCGTTGTTCCAATAAATTGTCGGTATTTGTAACAGGCAGCGAAGTTTCCTGTTTAACGATTTTTATTAATTTATTCAACATGCACACACACACTTATATTTGTATATTATTAGAAATAAAACATACAACCATTTTGTTTACACATCTATTTACATATGAATATTTCTAAAATTCGAAATAAAACACATATCATTTTTTGTTTGCACATCTATTTACATTTGAATATTACAATATTCTACTGTTGTTATCGACTAGATTTACAATCAAACCTGATAGCCCAGACATATTAGATTAAATTTTACCAAAACATAGAAATAAATAATGTTAATCTAAAAATCGGTAGGAATATTTTATATTGGAGTGCTGAACAACATACCAAAAGTCCTAAAGCGAAATATGCCGGCTTCATGTAATTTTTGACAAAAGAAAATTAAAAAAAGTTTTTTCCTTAATAATAACGCATATAATTTGCCATTGACCTCTATGGATGTAATGGTAATTACCAACTGAGTTCATATTTTTTTAATTGAAATATATTATGTTCTTTGACAAATTCTGCTTACCGCAGAATGATCGAAGGGCGTAACAACGTGGCTAAACTATAAATCAGTGCGTGTCTACAGCAGACTGCACTTGCATTACTATGTAACTTATACGCGAGTTAAGTTTATTTAACGACGATTAGTGTTTTTAAAAAGCATTTATTTATACTTAAAACACTAAACACTTTACAGACGTCGGAGCTCTGCTCCACACACTTGATTCAGGACAGGCTAACCTGAGTGTCGAAACAGAACTGAATGCAAATAGCATCTTAACACTAAGGAAAACTCTTATCCTAAAGAAATGCAAGGTAGTTTCCGTTCCCACAGGCGTTATCATAAGGTTCTAGGAACAGAGTACAAATCTAGCGGGTTCTAATCTTATCTCTAAGCTAGTAAGCGTTTCTAGTCACGTAATTCCTCCCATCTGAGAATCTTAAATACCGTGAAGCTGTATTTAAGTTATATTTTGACATTGAAGTAAAGAATTTTGAGTATCGTTTAATACGATGGCTTCATTCTGCGATTTTCGCAATAGTTTTATTAGTTTTGATTTGAAGGAGTCACGTTTACAATATAGATATAATATAATGATTACGAACATAGTGATTAATAATATAATAATAATGAATGAAATTAAACTTAATTTATTTACAAAATGGATATCGTTGTTCATCAACTCATCCTTATGGTTTGTCAGTTTTAATTGATTATTGACTAACTCTTGTGTGTTAATAGGGGATAGGTCAATTTTTGAAATATTGATTAGTTTTGATTCATCTATTCGCAATTTACTTATACTAGGCAATTGTAAAATAATCTGTTTTGTGGACGCAGATTTCATGGTGAACAATATTTCGTCGTGATTTATTAGAACTGAACAGTCAGGAGTTAGATGTATTAAATTTGATCCTGTAATTTCTCTCCTTGCAATAACCTGATTGCATTGAATATCTAAAATTGTTTTAATGGGCGAACTAATAAGCCACGTAGCTGAATCTATCTGCAAAATTTTATTTGTGGTTAAATTGAAAATATATGGTCGACAAGTTTGATTGTCGTGAAAGGACAACAATTGTGTTTCACACAATTTTGAATTTGGGATACTGAAATGATTATCTCGAGAACAGAAGTAGTTATTTACTGAAGTTTGTTGACATTGATTAATATCGATAGGTACACTAAAATCAGGATTAAATAGTAAAGTGTTGTAGGAAGGGATTATCATTTGAAATTCGTTATTCGTGTTGTATGCCGGGAAAGGAATCAATTTAATTAATTGATATTCTGAAAATGTTTGAATTAGCGGAATTTCGAAAATGAACGTGAAGATTTTATCTTTCTGGTATATTTTTGTCGTTTCGTGCTTCTTTTGTAGAGCTTTGTTTATTTTGAAGAGCGTCGTAAAGATGTTTCATTTTTTCTCTGTGATTTACTACATAATTTTCGAAAAATGATTTTTCATAGTCTAGGTCAAAAGGGTTCTTGTTGTCGGTATGTCCAAATACTATTTCGAAAGGTGATAATTTTAAATTTGAATGGATAGTATGGTTGTAAGCCATTACACAATATTGTATTTTCTTGTGTTCGGGCATTTCTCCTAAAAGTCTATAGTGTTCTATTAATGTTGAATGAAAACGTTCTACTGGGGAATTTGATTCGTGATGATAAGGCGTTGTTGTATGCAATTGAATTTTGTGTACTTGTAAAAAGCTTAGAAAAGGTTGTTTATTAAATTCATTATCTGTTATCAATGTGTTAGGGGCCGTAAAGGTTGTAATGAAAAAGAATAGTCGATCTGTCACATCGATCATGTTACTGGATCGTAATTGATAGGCTTGAGCGAATTTGGAAAAAGCGTCTATTAACGTTAAATATTTAATTCCTTTTATTTGAAATATATCCATATGAATTGTATGAAATGGTCGATTAAAAGTTGGAGTTAATTGAAGGGGTTGCTTTATGGGATTTCTGTTATATTTTTGTGTTCTACAGATTTGACAATTGTTAATAAAATTTTTAATGTCGTTGCTCATACCTTTCCAAAAATATTTTCTTTGTAGGTGTTCTATTGTTTCGGATATTCCTCTGTGATTCGTTTTACCATGGTGATAATTAATAATTTGGTTGTGACGTTCTTCAGGTTTAATTATGTATGTAACTTGTGTCGTACATCTGTGGAATTTGGGGGTGTTTTCATTTGTGATTGAATTGATATATTGAGAAAATTCTTGGTATAATTTATCGTTAGAGAAATAGCAATAATAATGAGTTTTGGGTTGACAGTGTTCTATTAGTAACTCGTTAAATTTTGAATTTTTATTATTAGAGTTCACGAAAACTGAATAATGAATGTTTCCGTCGAATTTGGTGATTTGAATTTGTCTAGACAGATTGGCTTCAATAAATTCTATTTGTTTACTAAAGTGTTGCAAAGGTTTGTCGCAAATATCTATTACGGGTGCTGAACTTAATTGGGTGTGTACTGTGTCTACTAAGGATTCGTTTTCATTATTTGATGGTGTTCTAATAATCGGTGTATCGAATAAATCTGATAAGTTTGGTGTCTCTGCACGATTGGGAATTATGCTAAAGTTATCTGGTAAGGTTTCGGGTGTGTCTAATCGGTCAGAGTCGTTTAAAATTTTGTGGATGTCTTCAAATATATTATCGTCGATGCTTAAGGGATGAATTTGAATTCGAGAAAGAGCGTCTGCTACTTTATTTGTTTTTCCAGGTAAATACTTAATGTCAAAGTTAAATTCTTCTAATTTTAAGGCCCATCTGGTAAGTTTTGAATTTGGTTCTTTAAGATTACGGAGCCAAACTAAAGGTCTATGATCCGTGAAAAGCGTGAATTTAGTTCCAAATAAATAAGGTCGGAAGTGTTTTGTAGCCCATATAATGGCTAATAATTCGCGTTCTATGGTACTGTATTTTTGTTCAGTATCGTTTAATGTACGTGAAGCGTAACTAATGGGTTTACCATCTTGTGAAAGAACTGCACCTAGAGCATATTTTGAGGCATCAGTAGTGAGTTCAAACGGCTTGTTAAAATTTGGGTATTGTAAAATTGGTTCGTTGATTAAAAGATTTTTACAATAGTCGAAAGAATCTTTAAAATTTTGGGTATGAATAATTTTGTTGTCTTTCTTTAAGCAATAAGTGAGGAATTTAGTGATTTTTGCAAAGTCTTTTATAAATTTTCTATAGTATCCAAAAAGTCCCAAAAATGATTTGATTTCTGTTCTAGTGTTAGGTAATGGGAAATTTTTAATTACTTCTATTTTAGAGGGATCTGGTTTTATTCCGTCAGGTGTTATTATATGGCCTAAATATTTTACATTTTTCTGAAGAAATTCGGATTTGTCGAGTTGAATTTTTAGATTGGTGTCCTTACATTTTTGAAATACGTTTTTAAGTCGCTCGATATGTTGTTGTAATGAAGTCGAATAAACAATAATGTCGTCGAGATATACTAAACATTGATTTGGTGTTAAACCTGTTAAAGCGGTATTTATGGCTCTTTGTAAAGTAACTTGAGAGTTTTTTAAATTGGAAGACATTCTTTTGAATTGAAATTTTCCATCCTCTGTTGAAAAGGCTGTTTTTTCTCTATCTCGGGGATCCATTTCGATTTGGTGGAAACCGGAGGCTAAGTCGAGAGTTGTAAAATAGTTTGCTCTGCCTAAATTGTCTAAAATTGTCTCTATTCGGGGTAAGGGAAATTTATCGTCGATGGTCTGTTGGTTAAGTTTTCTATAATCGATAACGATTCTCCATTTTTGCTTGCCTGAGGCATCACGTTTCTTTGGGACTACCCAAATTGGAAAATTATATGGTGATTCGCTAGGTTCGATTATATCTTCTTTTAGCATTTTCTCAATTTGTTGCTTGACTTCTTGTCGGTGTATATGTGGATATCGGTATGTTTTAGTGAAAATCGGGGTGTCTGTTTTCGTTCGTATGCGGTGCTTGGTTAAATTTGTAGTCGATAGAGGAATCTCGGGGGTATAAAATATTTCTTTATAATCTAAACAAAGATTTGTTAATAAAGCTCTTTCTTCTGGATTTAAATGATCTAATCTTAAATTATTTTCTAAATTTTGAAGAAGTATTTGTTTCTGACGAGGGTTTGAATTAAAATGACTGTTTATTTGAATTTTTTCCTCTACAGGAGTGTAGTCTTCTAAAATGAGAGGTTGTGATATAATTAATGTTTGGGATGTATCCGATGTGTTTATTAAACTTGTTTGGAACCAGTTGTTTTTTAATGTAACCATTGCTGAAGGCATTATTATATTTTTAGTAAAATTTAATTTAGGAGCTAATTTATATCCATTTTTTCCTACTGCGGGTAAAGTAACAAATTGTTCTGTTCGCGGTGGTAACGTAATGTGTCTTAAAATGTCCTTAGAGGGTTTAATTTTGGAAAAATTGCACTGATTGCGTTTTTGTTCTTCTTGTTTTAATTTGGAATGGTTGTAGTAGAATGGTACAGTTGTCTTTTCAGTTTGAATATGCATCCATCGATAGTCGATGTTTGCAGGGAGGTTAGCTAGGAGGTCTGTGCCTATTAGTCCTACATATTCTTCGTGAAAATCGAACAAATAGCAAAGATGTGTTCCATCTTCTGAAAATAAATTTTGAATAGGTACTTCTGCTACCAAATTGTGATAAGTAGTTCCATGAGAAGTAGAAATTTCGAAAGGATGTTCGTAAATTGAGTCGGGGTAATATGTGTGTACAAATTTTGGTGAAAGAATAGTACGTGAACTGCCAGTATCGATTAGTAATTTATCGCCAGTTTGAGGTATAATGATATAGGGTAAATTTGATTTTGGGTTTAATGAAAAAGTTTCTACCGAGGCATTTAACGAAAATTTACGGCTTCGTCGGGGTCTTCTTCGATGTCTGAATCTGATTCGGGTAAAGAGAAAAAGTCTGTGGTTGGGTCTAATTCGTTGAAGTACGTGTGGCAATTATTGTCTTCTGTTATTTCAAAGTTTTCGGGAGTTTCCTCATTATAGTAAGGTTGTTGGTCATATTCGGATATGAACCCGATTGATTGATTAGCGACATGTTTGTTAAATAATTCTTCGGAATGGAAGTTTCTCGGTTGATTGGATTGTCGAATGTAGTTATTTGGTCTAAAATCGGGTTTATAATTTTTATTTTGGGTGCCTAACTGTTGTGAAGCTGGGCGTTTTTGAATGGTACTAGTTTCCATAGGTACGGGTTTAAAGGTAGGCTTAAAATTTGGCTTTGGTGCAAATGCATTTTGTGTATGTATCACGTTAGATTTTTGATAAGTTGGAAATCTAGAATTTGGAAATGGATTTTGATTGGTTTGAAATCTAGGGTTTGGTTGAAATTGTGGTGGCTTTTGATAGTTTTGTGAATGATTCGGATAATATTGAGTCTTGAATGGTGTTTTAGATTGATTTTGCGGAGTAAATTTGTTTTGTGTTTGACTAGTATTATTACTGAAACAGAAATTCTTTCCTTGAAAATAACGAATGTCTAGTTCATCTTTTACAAATGTTAGTGCTTGTTCTAAAGAATTTGGTGCACGACTTCTTATGAAGCTGCCAAGAGGTTCTAATAAACCACTTATAAAAACTTTTAAAGCTAAACTCTTTGAAGTTTGCAGTTTATGATCTTTGATTTCTTGAATTTCATTTCCTAAAGATATTTTTGAATTTAGGATGGCTAAAAGGGATCTAATTTTATTGAAAAAGTCGATAGGGGTTTCCTTTTGATTTTGTCTAAGTCTGGAAAGATCCATTTGAATATTTAGTTCGGAACGTTGGTCACCGAAATTATTTATTAAAACTTGTTTCAGTTCTAACCATGAAATATACGTGTGTCCTGTCACAATTTCTAAGGCTGCACCTTTTAAACGGTTGCGAGCAGCAGATAAAAGTAATTTATTGATATAGGCATTGACATCTGGTTGCCAAAATTGATTGAATATGTCCCCTACAGCGCGGATATATTCGCAAAGTTCGGCGGGGTTGCCGTGAAATGTTGGAATTTCATTTAGCATACTCATATGGAAACCTAAAGGGTATCCATTAAAGACTGGTGCTGGTCCGCCAGCTTGATTTAAATTTTGATTCTCATTTGCCATTGTTAAATTTGGTATTAGACGGGGTGGTCTTAAAGTTATTCTATTTTGAGTTAAGTTGTTATTTCGAGTTATACTTTCGAATTCACTTTCAGATTCGCTTTCAGACGATGTGTCTGTATTGATCATTAACACTATAATTTTAAAAATTCGTTTATGTTAGTAAACAGTGCTTAAGATTAGGGGTTCCTAATTGAATTCAGGGTACCTACGCATGATTGCAAAGTCGGTTGGCGATTATTAAGTACACCTATCGTGTACGCCAGTACCTCATCTCGTTTGCAACCACCTGAGCTTATAATTAAAAATTGTAAAGCTATGTTAGTAGTTGTTTAAAATATTAGTTTAAATTCACTTGTCACAAAATAATATATGTAATTTTTCTTACTTATTCATTGTTGTTGATCTCGATGGATCTAGTTGTTGATCTCGGTGGATCTAGTTGTCGATCTCGGTGGATCTAGTTGTCTTCAATAGACGGAGTTGTTCCCAATGAACTGGATGTCTGCAATAGACAGGGTTGTTCCCAATGAACTGGATTGATCGCGATGATCGGCTTGAAAACTGCAACCAGCGGGCTCGACGCTTCGGCGATGCTTGTCCTATGGTCGGCTCGAGGGTACAGGTGCGGTTGTAGATCTTCGGAGGCAGGGATCTTGCAATTAAGGGTTGAAACCCACGGTGCAAAATTGGTTTTAATGGTCGAAAACTCTTGAGACCGTTGCAAATATCCTACCGACTGCGCCAGTTAAGTTTATTTAACGACGATTAGTGTTTTTAAAAAGCATTTATTTATACTTAAAACACTAAACACTTTACAGACGTCGGAGCTCTGCTCCACACACTTGATTCAGGACAGGCTAACCTGAGTGTCGAAACAGAACTGAATGCAAATAGCATCTTAACACTAAGGAAAACTCTTATCCTAAAGAAATGCAAGGTAGTTTCCGTTCCCACAGGCGTTATCATAAGGTTCTAGGAACAGAGTACAAATCTAGCGGGTTCTAATCTTATCTCTAAGCTAGTAAGCGTTTCTAGTCACGTAATTCGCGCGTGGTTTTTTGTGATGTTATTGATATAAATTGGTGATAATAATGGAAAACGTTTGTTTTTACTGTAATAAACTACTTAGTGAAGGAAAGTATGTGGTGGTAGGCAAATGTTTATTTAAAAGATTATAAACAAAATCAGCTTTATGATTCAGATATGTCATTGTCTGCACCTAAACTTTCAACAGATATGGCGATCGAACAGTCTTTGATGCGCCTTTGAAAAGTTGAGGGAGGTCTCACTCATGGCCGTGGTATATCTGATAGTCAGCTAGCATATTTCGTGCTCTCTTTTCGTAGATGTCTTAAAATTTGTAGTTTCGTTGAACTGACGGGTATTACTAGAACTTCAACAAAACAACACGTTGAACTTAGAGATTCAAGAAGATCAGTGGATGTAAAATATTTGAACCTTTTTATAAATTGGCTGTCGACCCGCTGTCCTAGGCAGGAATGTAGTTCCTTACGGTCTTTATCATCTGGGTTTGTTGGAGATCAAACTATTAATTGTCATAATGCAATGGAATTAGGCAACCATGCGATGAAGGCAGTCCTCGGTTGCAGTTCTCCGACATGAAGCTATCAAGAAAAAAATGAACTGTTGCAGATGGTATCCTGTGGGTGTAAATCTGAATGCGGGGCTCGGTGTTCCTGTAGAACTGCAGGCCTTGCTTGCTCAATAATGTGTATAAATTGCAGGGGTCGAAGCTGCAGTTACGATACTCCAGTAAATGAAGTTGAAGTCGACGATGATTAAGACGAAATATAAGTAAGCAACCATGTTATACTTAAAACGAAACAAAGGAAAACAAGATTTAATTTGTTCTAGGTTCCGGTTCTACTCATTTTGTCGACACTAAGTTTTAGAGTTTTATTCTAAAATAAAAATATATTGTATGTAACATTTTTTTAAATTTTGCTTTTACCTTTTTTGACCTTTTTCCAAACACTAAATAAGCTTCTGGTGGAACAAAGATCCATATATATAATAGGCTTGTCTGGGACGCTGTTTTGTGTGTCCGGGACGCTGTTTCAGCAGCCAAACCGTAAGAGATAGAGAAAAAAGTTATGAAAGTTATATGTTTGGAATGGTCATGTCAGGGCAGGAACCGAATTTCAGTCACGTGACACTTCCGGTTTTTGAGAAATCACGTGATTTCCGTCCGTCCGGGACGCTGGTCCGTCCGGGACGCTGTTTCAGCAGCCAAACCGTAAGAGATAGAGAAAAAAGTTATAAAAGTTATTTGTTTGGAATGGTTATGTCAGGTCAGAAACCGAATTTCAATCACGTGACACTTCCGGTTTTTGAGAAATCAACTGATTTCCGTCCGTCCGGGACGCTGGTCCGTCTGGGACGCTGTTTCAGCAGCCAAACCGTAAGAGATAGAGAAAAAAGTTATAAAAGTTATTTGTTTGGAATGGTTATGTCAGGTCAGAAACCGAATTTCAATCACGTGACACTTCCGGTTTTTGAGAAATCACGTGATTTCCGTTCGTCCGGGACGCTAATCCGTCTGAGACGCTGTTTCAGCAGCCAAACCGTAAGAGATAGAGAAAAAAGTTATAAAAGTTATTTGTTTGGAATGGTCATGTCAGGTCAGAAACCGAATTTCAATCACGTGACAATTCCGGTTTTCGATAAATCACGTGATTTCTCGAAAACGCGTTCTATTTGAAAAACGGTCTTTTTTGTTTTATTAAATGAGACATTTGTCTCACTGGTTGCTAGTTATTATTATTATTGTATACATGTATGATATAAAATACATGAATAGTGAGATATATATACCTATTAAGTTATATATTGATGGCAAAACACGATATGTATAATAATATCCTGTATAAACCCGAAATACCCGCCTATGCCTTTTTTCATCATGAAGCCGACATAGGACCGCTTAGGACTTTTGGTATGTTGTTCAGTACACTAAATAGAATATTTCTACCAATTTTCAGATTTACATTATTTTTTTCAAGGTCAAACCCTATTATGTCTGGGCTATGAGATATCAGGGTACTTGCTTCTTGGAATGTAAGCAGAATAAATCGTGATTTTTCAGTTTGGTTTGTGTTCTTTATGCGCCAGATTGTCGTGTTCGCTTGTGGTAGAGCCGAAGGCTGATATAAATCCCAGGGTAGGGTACTATTACCGTTGGTTGTACACGTACTTTATCCAACAGTGTCAAATTCGCCACATCACTCAACGTTATATTAGGCACCTTTCATGTTATTTTGGTAATGTTAAAGTCGACAGCTGTAGTTGCACTTTTGCTACAATTTACATCGCTTTTGCTGCGTATAAACACCAATTCCTGAGGTATTTGAACGAGATTTTTTTATAGTCCTCGTACGAACCCAGATATAGGTTTAACGGAATGGCGTATGCAAAAGTTTTCTTTCCTTGACAGTTTGTTAAATATGTTTATGCGACAATCCGGAAGCGCTCCATGCATTCACATCGTCTGCCGTATAGGATACAAGGCCTTCGAGGTAAGACAAATAACCTGGTTGTTTAGCATTGTATATCATCTGACCGTTGAATAGCAGTTGTTTATCTTCAAACAGAAATAGATTGGCATTATTTGTGATATCGTAATCTTTCGAGTTGTCTTTTGGAGCAAAGTTTCCGGATATTGTAATAAAATTCTGTATGTAGCGGTTAGGATGTCAACTTTGAATCTGTATACGAATTATATCCAAATTGTTTGTATTTAACGTGAACGGTTGTTACGAATAATGGTCTTTTTTTATTATTAAATTATCAACTCCCGGTTTCTAAAAATGTTCAATTTATGTCCTTCAGTATTACACCTCACTCGTTTCAACATTACATCGTCACTGTGTTCTCCCATAATGTTGTTGCTGTCGGTATCTCGTTTGGAGGGCAGTGTTTAATTTTCACTCTTTTTCTTCTTATCTTTATTATTGTCTTTGGGATTTAGTACAGTAAAACCCAACTGTGTTAAAAATTTTAGATCCGAATTGCAAAGCGTTGTTGCTTGTGCGATCGAAGACGACTTGCATTCGACTGACTGTTTATTATTTTTGCAATTTGGTTTATAATTACCGTCTTCATCTTCACTACTACTATTACCACCACCACCTCCGCTCGTTATAAAATCTAAACCCATTTCTCTCTTTTAAGTTCTTACTGCCGTAAATGTCTCTTCGCTAATATCCACAAATCGGCCTTCGTGATCCACTAATATTAATGTAATATTGGTAATCTCATCAACAATTACCGGATAATAAATAATATGCAAGGGGTACACTCCAGGTGGAATCCTGGCGCAACGCTTAAACCAAATCGAATGGCAAGGTATGTTATTGCGGTTTCAACGTCCTTATCGAAAACGTGTTTCTTTATAGCTTCTAGTGTTTGCAGGTTAAATCCAACATAGAATCTATATATCCAGATTTTAGAAAGTTTATTCTATAGATCGATTTAACGTGCTATTATTTGGCACGAGCTTAAAACGGCCCTCGTCAAATTTCTTTTTCACACTACCACTACTACCAGCTTCACCGTTATCGTTATAAATCCCCTCTTGTATACAGGAATTTATTTCGTCGACTTCATAACACATATAGTGATTTCCTTGTCGTCGATGTAGTAATAGAATTTGTTATTGCCAGGAAAAATGTTTCGAACTGAATTACAGGCATGCAGACCTACGACACCGAGTGTGTAATTATACTCCGGCGATAGTCGAATGATCAAAGATGAGACAAAGATGGCCTCAAACGTTCGTGTTATAATCTTGCATATTTTCGTAATTATAGTACATGCTGAAATGTTCTCACCAGTAGTAGAGTCCATTGATTTTACTCTACTCCAGGCTGCCTCCTCCAATGCCTTATCGGCGCGATGTCTACCTTCTAGATCTTTATTTGTCGCATATGCAATATCGTGCACTTTACAAACTTTATCCAGAGGATTTATACCAGGATCACCTCGTTGTAGTCTTTTGATTAAACGTGTTCCTAGACTACAATATAGATAACCACCTGGCACATGCAATTCTACAGGTAATTTGTTGATAAGGGTGTTGAGCAAACCGTACCCATAAACCAACATTTAGTGAGACATATATCCTACAGACACTAGTATTTATACACATTAACTTATCCAACTTAGCAAGAATGGAAAGAAAGTCTAACTATACCTGTGTTTAAAAAAGGTAGTAAACAAATACCCGGTAACTACCGTGGAATAGCTCTATTAAATGTCGTATCTAAAGCATTCACTACATTAATCAAAAACGAACTTCTACAGATAATAGACATGGCGGAGGATTCAGGCGAAATAGGAGCACAACAGATGCCGTATTTATCCTCAGACAGCTTGTGGAAAAATAAATCGAATTTAATGACCCGCTATATCTATGTTTTGTCGATTTCACAAAGGCAGTTGACCGCGTCAAGAAAGAAGATGTAATTCATATCCTACGGCAGAGAAATGTACCACTACAGATCATCAAAGTTATCGAAGACTTTAATACAAACAGTACAACTCCTTTAATTACGCCTAAAGGGCTCACAGAACCAATAAAAATAGGTACATGAATAAGACAAGGGGACTCTCCCAGCCAGATCCTGTTTAATTTAATAATGGACAAGCTTATTGACGCAGTAAGACACAAAGAAGGATTCAGACTAGGCAATAACAACGTAAACATAATCTGCTATGTAGACGATGCGGTTCTAATAGCCAAAAGTGAAGACAACCTGCAGAGACTACTACACCAATTTAACGTCACCAGTAAACATGATAACATGGATATCTCTACGCAGAAAACTAAGTCAATGGTCATAAGTAGAGAGCCAGTCAGATGTAAATTAAAGATAGATGGAAAAATCATCGAGCAGGTTACGAAGTTCGACTAGCTAGGTGTAGAAATAACAAGCAATAGAGATCTAATAGCTGAAGTACAAAAACAAACAACAAAAGCATTACAAACAACAGGCCGACTAAATGATACAGTATGGAATAATAAATATATGAACCTAGACAGCAAGATGAAAATCTACAAAAGCATAATAAAACCCATACTTACCTATGCAACTGAGACTCGAGCGGAAACCAAAAAGACAAAGCAAAAACAAAGCGCGGAAATGAAAATCCTAAGAAGAGCGGTAGGAGTTACGCAGAGGGATAGAAATAGAAGTGAAGAGATAAGACAAAACTGCGGTATGCAAGATGTAGTGAAATGGATAAAAACCAGGAAGAAAGAATGGAACTACCATGTAGAAAGAATGCAAGATAACCAGCTTGCAAAGATCTGTAATAGCGTAATCCACCTGGAAGCAGACTGCCTGGACGACCTCCCAAATCGTGGGCAGAGAGCTGGATATCATCATCAGTAGAATAAAAAGGCCAAGCCAAACAGAAGGAGAAATCCTAGGCAAAAGAGAACGAAGAAAAAGAAGAACTTATCCCCCACTTCCATCGCCACCACTACCACCGCCAGCACACCAAAACCCCAATAAAAACAAACAAATATAATAACACATATGATACGAATTACTACAATAAATTTTTCATAAAAAACCTTATGCGATTTTAGCGCGCCTTATTCACATCCTCTATAAAATTGTCTTTATAAAGTTGCATCAGTTCCCTCAAAATTAAACACTCTTGCGTGGCATCTATTTCACAGTAGTGAGAGACCATAAACCATGGATCGATAAAGCGCGTCTCATTCATTACATTCGCTACCATTTTTACCATAGCCGAATAACTCTTTGATGTATTTATTCTATTGCACGCTTCCGGTCGAAATGCCACTAACGATGCCAGTTGAAAAACCATGTCGAATTCTTTGGGCGTTAAAACTATGCTATGCATGTCAGTTAAATATATAACTTTCTCAATCTGTGTTTTAGAATATATTATCAGGAGAGCAAAAATTAATGCATCCACAGAAATTTTAAGTGGTCCCTTCCAAATACTAGCATTTGCTGACGATATAGTCATAATGTCTAGAACAAAACAACAACTTATAGGTTTGGTGAAGAGTTTCGAAAGAAAAGCCCAAGAAGCAGGACTGGAAATTAATTAAAGAAATCGAACTACATGATAATGGGCAACACAAAACAAAACGAAAGTCATGAACTACAAATAAAAACAACTAACGGAAAACTGACCTTCAAATTAACAAACAGCCTGACATACTTAGGAGTCGAAATAAATAGTGAAGGAAAACAAGAAACTGAAATCCAAATAAGAATGTTGAAAGCATCGAAGTGAGCAGGTGCCTTAAACTATTTATTAACTAACAAAAGTGTACCAAGAGCAGCGAAAATACGTATATATAATACAGTGATTAAACCCATACTAGTATATGGTAGTGAAACGTGGGTGTTAACAAAAGCAGTAGAAAACAGTCTAATGGCATGGGAAAGAAAAATACTTCTAAGAATTTTTGGAGGCATAAAGGACGACCAAACATGGCGCAGGAGAACCCACAAAGAAGTACAGGAACAATTTAAAGAAGCTAACATTGCCGTAGTACTAAGACAAAATAGATTAAGATGGTTCGGACATGTGATGAGGAGAAGGAAAGAAGAACCCAGTCGGAGGGCACACGAACAAGAACCAGAAGGTAGACAGAAGATAGGAAGGCCGAAAAAAAAATGGAAGAGACAAATAGAAGAGGATCTACAGGGTGGCGAGCTAAGAAAATGAAAATAGAGATCCAAGATAGGAAACTATGGAGGAAAAGAGTTGAAGCCATAGGCCAAAGTTGCCTGTAGTGCTGTTAATGAATGAATGAGTCTGTGGGCCATCTTGCCAACCTGTTACGGTCTTAAACTGACTTTACGACACCGCACCGGCTCATACAATAACGAAACGGCCGGCGCGGGCCGTAACTGACGAAATCGGGACGAAATATCTCCTAGGCCGCTACCCAGCCGCAACAAGATAGGCCGGCTAGACTTTCAGTGGAGTTGGGCGGGTTCTTAACGAGATTACCTAAGGGTAACGGTCAGAGGGTCGGTAAATAACGGTAAAATAAAGAGGGCGCCACCAAGCCTGTCTTAACCCGAATAACCGGGCCTGGGCGGTTAGACGGGGGCGAAGTATTCACGATAATCCATCGATAGGATTACTCAAGAGTTGCAAGTTCAAATAACAATTTCGGGATTGCTTTATGCAAAGATTGTAATTAGGTGCCATCCGGCCGCGACTACGCAGCTGTCTCACCCACCTGTACGCTCAAGGCTCCCTCGTCCCGTCGCACAATAATCATTACACTGAAGGGGGGCGCTTATCTGAAACAGAACATGCACAAGTCGAAACAAAACAATAGTTCCCTTAATTAACAAGTCATATATTGAATCACGGGTTACAATGGGGCAGCGGAATGCGTCGCCCTATATATATATATATATTATATCTAAGAAAACACCAGCTGGCGCACGTTCTAAACCTAGCGACAGATGTACAGAATACACAAGATAGCACTAGGCGCAAGCCGGTGCAAAGATACAGTCTAAAATTCGAAATGAATGCGCAGCATGTGGGCGCGGCGCCTTATGCAACATACAGTAACGCCAGCCCTTGTAAAATAGACAGTCTGTAATTTGGGAATGCGGGCAAATATGACGACAGTACCTGTACGCACAAGAGACGTGACGGGGTCGCTCGCGGCGTTCCAAAACAACTCGCACACGGGACTTAATGCTCCCCGCGGGACGGGAACACTCGCGTTCACAACGGTAATCAGTTCAAAGACACATACCTTAATACGTAGGCGGTCGGGGAAGCCTGGTACAGTTGAGTTGCGACAGGACTGCAGTCTTAGGTGGCAGGTACATTCGATATTCGACGGTTATAGTGATGAGTGGGTATCCGCCATAATGGCGACGTGCGACGCGTCAGGACGCGTACAATTTGACGACGAAAATGGGCCACTTTCGTTCTGCGGGACAGATCCTCGAATGTCGAGATGAAGGGGACGACCCCTTACTTACGGGAGCAGAAACTGGACTTAAGATGCACCCACGCTACGCCGGAACAATTCGGAGCTCGCACAACCACAACACCTCTCGAAGGTGAAACAATTCTCGCAGCGCTCGCTGCAACACCTCGAAACGGGAAACACCAAAGGGGGCCTCCACGGCAACAATATTAATCAACAGCGGCAGGCGTCCTCGGGCACCTAAGGGGCCAAAGGACGCCGCCTGGATCACTCAACCACCAAACGAACGCTTTCTGCAACGGGCTGCGATCAACTGCCAAGAGGGAAACGCTGCAACATGACACATCGGTCGCGTCCCCACGTGACTATATCTCGGCAGCCAATCGTGAGGCGATAAGATGAAACAAATAAGTGCCGGTGACAAAGACAGCCAATGGCGAGGCGCCCAATAAAACAAATAAATGCCGGTGACTAAGAGAGCGCGAGGCCTCGCAGTCACACCAACAGCGTAAATTCTAGAAGGTTCGGAAATCCTGCGAGCGTTAACACCCGATTGTCAAAGTACCAACAAAGGGGTGCCCCGGATGACGAGAAATACTGCGCTTGAGGCCAAATATGTGCAAAGTCATTATTATGGAATTAGGCGATGAAGCCAAATAAGTAACTAGAAGGGTTTAGCATACGGGCACGCTGCCCTAAAGCCTAGGTGGCTAATTAAAATACAAAATGACCTGACAAACCATCGGAAAACTTTCGAGGAATCAGTTCCACTTTAGACGAGTGCAAAACTTCCCAATCTTTACCGGACAAAATTATCACCTCCTGACTATTGTTTCTTACACATCTTATCTTTACAAATGGTTGAAAGTCATAGGCAGGACACAGTGCTACTTCTATTACATTTGTATGAGGCTCACAACACCAAGGTTGGTCCGTTGCATGTCTCTCGAGTCGGTACTGTGTATTATTCAACAGATCGCTTTGTTGATATGCACTACATAAAGGCGATAATTTTGTTACGATTTTCCAACTATAACTGCGCCGTACTCGTCGACGACGTCTTCACTGTCCTTCTCCTCCTCCTTCTCCACCCTCTCGGTGTTACTACGTATCCACGATGGGGTTCTTGAATTTTCGCTTATAGAACTTTTTTCAGCCGTCAACACAGATTCTCTATATAAGTTATAATCACTACATATTTTAGACATATCGTTACGAACTACTGAATTTGTATCTCGCGAGAAATATTTATTTTTGTTCAGGTCCGCAAACAACATGTTATTACTTACCTCGTGCTTCTCGAAGTTATGTGGAGATATTTAAAATTTTCTAAGCAAGATTTAATAGATATTTATGCATTAAGAGAGATATGAATATGTTTTTCCCTGAGGTTGACATGTGTTACAGACCGAGGTATGTTGGTATAAAAAACCAAAAAATATTTTTGATAGGCCGATTTGTCTGAATATTGAAGGTCTGCCATTACTCTTAATTCTAAATAACTTTTCTTAATACTTTTTTTTGTTATCTCTTGTAATAAAGGTAGTTTACTCTCGGACATTTCTTAAAAATCGATTCTAAAAACACCCTGCATATTAATTAGTTTGATTGATTTTCTCAAAATCTTGGTTTGAAAACAATCAGGAGCGATTACTATTAATAACTAACTCAAATTTTTTTTCTCATTTACACCTTATGTGAACTCAATACGCGGACACACTGTATATCTGTCTATTAATCTATTTTTATATTTTATAGTTGTGCTTGAATTGAAGTTTAGATATCTGTTTGTTTTAACATTTATGCGATACCAATTGGTATTGATTTCTTTATTAGGTCTGTTTTAAATGTTATGTTATGAAAATTTATTGATTGGGTACATTATTGAAGTTATTGAAAACTGTGTTAAATGCATTTTTATTTGCCGTTATTATAACATATATTATATTATACAGGGTGTCCCAGAACTGCCTCCCTATAGAAAATAACCATGTGCCGACAGCAAAAGAGGCTGCAAGAAAGCAAAAAAAAATTTTCTACTACCCCAAATAACTGAAATATAAAGTTTTTAATTCCACCAATCCAAGAAGCTCGGTGCTCAGGTATTACTGAAAATCCGATACGTTGCTAGGCAGCAAAAATAAATACTGACTTCGCAAAAATCAAAGTACCAACTGTAATTTTGACGTGTTCTAAATTTCGTTGACGTTTATTTGTCATCGACATTGTGAGACTTGATAATCGTAAAAGTTTATTATTTGACTTAATTATTTCGAAATAAAACGGCAAATAGCGGTCCTAAGAAGAACAATTTATTTAAATCAGCGATATTAAAGCAGGTGTTCGAAATGACCATTATTAATTTGTGTGCATAATTGTGCTCTACGTAACAAATTTCTTGTAGAATTAGTAATCATTACGGCAGTAGCTGACCCAACAGCTTCTTGAATTCGAACACTCAAATCTACCTCTGAATTTATAGGCTGCCCAGTACCTTCCTTTTCAAAGGCACCCAACACGGTTTCCTCATTCTCAACAGTCCTCGCATTTCTTGGAGTACCACCAACTTCCTTTCGAACTGGTTGTATCTGTTCCGTTTCCCTACTGCGAGCGATCAAATTGAAGATTGTTTTATGATCGGGATGATTTGCTCTTCCCGGAAAGTGCTCACGATACAGCCTTGCGGCTTCGCGCGCATTTCCCCCACATTCTTCAAAAGTAATAATCATATCGATGCACTCAGAGGAAGAATACATGTCACATGGTACACTTGAATAAGATTGTGTAGCAAAATAAACGAACAAACGTGAAACTGATATAGGTAATGTTTGATTTGAAACAAATACGGTAGACCAGATGCATGGATAGGAGATTTTAATAAAACGAATAATCGCAAAACGCAAAATTTTGTTCATCCTACCTTGATGGTGCTAAGCCCTGATTGGTTAACTTTACCATCTTTTCTCGGTTGTCGTTGAGATAGGACCTTTTTCCTTCAAAATACCGATTGATACATTTGCCCAAGTACCCCCATTTCTCTCTGGGGAAGCAGTTCTGAAACTCCCTGTATATGTTATATTATATTGTATTAACATATTCATATGGTCTTAAAATGACAAAGCATTTTAAAAATAAAGTAATAAACAATCAGCTTAATGATAATGCACATAAACCGATATTGATTGGAATAACTCGGTTTTATCATTAGAATTTCCATTTTCTACAATAGTATTAGCAAGGCATTAGCAAATAGTCCATTTGTGGTTGCCATTGCAATTCAAATGAATTGAAGGTTTTTTTCTGTTAGTCAGGCTTTATCTGAAAGGAGTATATATTACCATAAAAAATAAAGCAAAAGTTTATTTCTTACATATTTGTTGTATAAAAGGGTTAATATCATGATATAATTGAAGACAGACACAATTAAGAACTGTTAACCTAAAAAATATGATTGATGACAATTACAAATGTCATAACGATAAAAATAAGAATATGGTGGCTATTTTAAAAATTAACAAGAACAAAAGGGGTGTAAAATTTCTTAATTCAATTGACACAAGTCTAATTTTAAAACTGAATTAAATATTAAATTTTACAATAAATAATACTAGTATGTACAATTAATTATTGTCATACAAATAAATACTGCAATAAAAAAGACAGTAAGTGTAAAATCTAGAAAGACTGAGTGCGTGCATATAGCCTGGTCTAAAAGGATTGCTGACTACAGAACGAGAAGGAACAGGATATAGCTGATGCAGAATTCAATTGGATTGGAAACAATAGAAGATAAGTCGAGCTCGAAGAAAGAAGACATTGCCACGTAAGTGTACATAAACTTCAAATAGATAAATAACAGGACTGAAGATAAAACCAGTTATAATAAAATTTTATCGGCCACTTAAAGTAGCAGAATTATTAACATTTAGCAAATTTTATAAAACAAACAATAATTTAGTAAATGAAACCTTAATAATTAAATAATTGCATATAGAACTTATGTCAACAAACAGTATAACTAGCATAAAATTGAATACTAATAATTAATTTACAAGTATTTAAAGAAAGGTTATTAAATATGACAGATACAGATTTATCTTAAATAAATACAATTGCTTCATATTAAAATGTTATAAATTTTATTGTTTAATACTCTATTCAGTTTTCAGTAAAATAAAAAAACTAATTTTAACTCCTCTCCTATTTAATAGGGAGTAACTCAGCAGAGACGAAATTAAAAGAAAACGTTTATATGTAAAAATTTTATGTTTCAACGTCCTTTATAATTTTCGGACCATGTTTTTGAATCACCTTGTATAATGCAGTCCTCCGTTTTTGTATACGGAAGGCGTGATAAAAATGGGGCTATAAAACCCAAAATCACAAACTTTTTAAATTTTTTTAACCACAATTTAGCAAACTTACAAGTTACCGTAGAAAGAGAGAGTGAGGTAGTTCTTTTTCACTTCTTGTGGCAATGAATCCAGGTTTTTATTTAAACATTATTTCAATTCTTTAATCACAAACAATTGTATATTAATTTTTTGAGTTTATAGGATCTTACGAAAAAAATCGAGACACTGACCACTTACGTTAATTACTATTAATTTTGAGTCTTGAAAGGGGTCATTAGTAATTTTTGACAACAAATAATTCCGCGAAATAATTGAATGACAAAGAAAACATATTTTGCCTACCCTGTACTACTCCACTATTCAAACACACGCCACTGCTGGTAGATGTAGAACTTGTTATTCAGTTTTGAATCTGCATCTGTCAGAAACGCCCTGTGCTGAAGATTTTGAGTTACGATGATGGTCCACCTGCTTGGTGGCACATAACTTCCACGGTGTCCGGGAATCATCAAAAGATTTGCTTACAATTTGTGCTAGGTAATTAGCTTTTGTTGGTTTTCACGGGTGCACACACCAAAATCCTTAAAATAAAAATAGTAGTGCTTTTCAACTGGTTTAATTGACACACTTTTTTTGGTACACTGGCGCATATAAGGTTTACTTTTAAATACTGATGGGGCCATAATTATATATAACAGCAATGAGATAACATGAACAAGCAAATAGAATGCCTGAGTAAGAAAAAGATGGCCATACAAAAAAATTATATTAGTAGGCATGTTTAGTTGACAAATGTCATAATTAAATTAAGAGTCCAGCCTTTTCGAATATTTGCTACTATGTTTATCTCTTTCTTACTCAAGCAATACGTGTTATCTTCTTGTTCATGTTATCTTATTGCTGTTATATATAATTGTGGCCCCATCGGTATATTTTTAACACTAGAGGCTTCAGAATTTTCTGAAATTTTAAGACAAGTACTAAAGAATATAATAACACAGTAAATTGAAAGACTATTAAGATCGCATTAATAAATTCATGTTTAAGTGGGTTAGCTTTACAGGTTTTACCGCAATCAAGAGTTTCAAAAAATTGGTTAAAGAATTGCTACCTGCCTCTCAGGATACGCAAAACCTTTATATGTGTTTTCCTGAAGATAAATTCCACACAGGAAAATAAAATTAATGCACTGACGCAGTACACTAAAGGCGCTACTGCACTGCTTACTGGAATATGCCCCAATACTTATTTTACCTCGTACAACTGGCGTGCCAAAATACATACGTAACGAAATTCGAGATAATTGACCCATGCAAGTTTCATCGGCATGCAAGTGGGTTGCGAAACGATAGAGTGATGTAGTTCAGATTAGTAGACCTAATCGTGGAAAGTCAGTAAATAAACTTGGCAGGGGACTTAGCAAAGGCTACATTTACGAAACAGATAACATACCACGCGCAACCTCTGCTCGACTATATCTAGCCAACTACTGTCTGCCCCGCGCCTAAAATCTTTGCCCAAGAAGAAGTTCGACGTGATTATGCGGTCCCTTCTACCGCGTGCTTTCAAATGATAGCGGAAGCGGAAATTTTCAAGCAAGTACAAGGAGCTATGCTGTTCTGTATTAGAGTATATACCAATTGCAATAAACATAAATGTTTTGCAACAGTAGTCTTTCTCCTCAACAATATTTAATCCGTATACATATGGGCGCACAGCTGAACAATTTCCTCCAGGCGTCTTGCGTGTCCTGCGTGTCCACGTTTGTAGCTGACCTGTTTCTTGATTCTTTCGACAACAAGATTAACGGGAGTGCTTTTTCGGCTGACCAAGTGACAACAACGATAAATGTACGTCTTTTTAACTCTGCTCAGAGGTCTGTTACTTATGTTCATTTAATTGAAAATGTATGTGTTCGTGTCACAGCCCATGAATCCTTCATGATCTGGAGACTCATAATTCACATGCTTGAACATTGTTTATGTAGGATTGTTTCAGAATCGAAGTTTCTCTTGTTGAAAAACCGGAAAAACAAACGCATTTTTCAGACATGTGACGCTCTCGACAAATTTTGATTGCATCTATGGATGCGATAAAATTTTGATTTATTTATTTTCCATTGATCTACCGTCTTTCCCGAATAAAACGGCTTTAGCATATAGCATTAAATAAATTAGTCTTGCCAAGCGAATAAATAAACTATAGCCCCAAAATGTGAACACCTTCCTTCCTCATTATGTATGTATTGTCTGTAACCTCATTTACCTTGCGGTGTAGAGACTGGTGCTTTATGCGCTGGCATCTGGCGGTACAATGCTCAACTTCTCCCGGATTCGGGATACAGAGTTGGAGCGTGCCTTTGGTGCTTGCGCAGCAACCATTGTGTGAGGTGTGTGTCTTGGTGATGTGTTGACCTTGTTACTCTATCTCTTAGCTCTGTAGTTCGGAGTAGAGCACAGTTAATTTGGTGCCCAACTGTAAATGGTCTCAACGAGCCCGATTCTCATCGCCATGGCCACGGAAAAATTCCGACCCTCGCGGGATTCGAACCAAGGACTTGCTTAATGCAAGCCTGGCGCTTATCCGACTGCGCCACGCGGCTTCTTTTCCTTCCTCATTAACGATATTGTATTTATTTTGATATAATGTGCAGGAACTACCACCAACTTATTATTGTATCACAAAACAGATGGAAATATTATATGCACAATTTATTACATTGGTAGCTACTAAATGTTCTTTGCTTTAAGCAGCCATATAGATGGACAAAGCCAAGAAATAAGACTGTTAAACTGAGTCTGCAGTTTCTTCTTGAATAATAAAAAGCAACATAGTTGTAATGCCGCTCACCATCTGCAAACAATCTGCAAAGCTATTGTTTTAGGCTCAGATAAAATCGTACTTACAGAAATAAGGAGACCTCGGTTCACCGTTAATACTCCACAAGGTTGGAATTTTAAAGGGCGCAAGCCCTGAATTATCGCGAACCTTTTAACCTAAAGGGCAAAAAAGCTTCATTATGTCAAATTATCCTTATGGCGCAATTAAACCTGTGTTCTGTATTCTCCATCAATGTTATAGGACTGTAAATGGCTTACCCAACGTCTTGTAGCTTGAACCTATATATTTAAAAACTTTGTGACTTTCTATGCTTGTATTAGTTGCAACCTTACTTCAATCAAGTTGGCATAAGACGGTTCCGTAATGACCAACAATCGCATCAAGTTAATACTGAACAAAAAAATTCTTTCCACCAACCGCATACCGTTCTCCCCATGGTTAGTTATTGTTAAACCCAAAAAATATGAGATCATAGTCATTGCACAAAATGCCAACAGCATATCTATCTATAACACAGAGATGCGGATGAAACTATTTAGATTGGTAAGTGATATAATACCAGTGCAGTTGGTCCTAAACAGCGTTCGATATTTTCGGCTGCATCCATAATTTTCAAGTAAGCTGTGCTGAGACCGGAAATGGAAACACTTTTGTTTGTTGCTGTAGACTTCAGTACTGATAAATTGTTTTTTTCTATCATGTATTCTCTACTTTTGTAGGATTTCGACCATTTAGCTTTGCTGAATTTTGACAACTTTATGTTTGATGTAACACTTTTTGTTTTGGTTTTGCCTTTTTCTCTAAGCCTAAAGGGGATTCTATTTTGTGCTTCAAATTCGTTTCTTATTTGAAATACCTTTATTGCAAGAAGACTGTTCAATTGTTTAATCCGGAGCTCCAAGCTGCTCAGAATTAATGCTGCCATAATTTCTACTCCTATGGTTTCAAGTGTCAAAATACACATACCAGTATAATTTTGCAACGTCTGTAGTCCCACTTCCGATTTCATGTTGACATACGTGGTAAAGAAGCTATAAAAAATAAATAAACCCGCCATGCTTAAATAAGTTGCCAAAAGCAGAAGTAACTTATATTTTTCGATCTTCTTGTAGGAAGTGTCTATTATGGCATCTACCTAAAATTAAGGTAATGCAATTACGATTATATGTATATAAGACATACCTAGCTAATTCTAACAATTTTCGAAATAGAGCTTTGAGGAAATAGTTTGGAAAAGAAGAAAAGTTATACTTTCCCGTTTCCTTGATATTCTATGAAGAGGTTAAGAAATAATCCCAGCTTTATACCCGAACATAAGCTATTTTCGCGATTAGTTTTGCGTGGGCTAACGCCCACTTGAATTTGTTCCAGGATTTTCATTCCCCTTTTTCTTTCTGTCCTCTTCGTTTTCTTCTGTAATCGTCTTCTGTTACTTAACTCTCTTAGCTGTACACTGACTCCCAGCAGTCTCTTAATTTCCTCTAGGCCTTCAAATTTTCTGTTCGAGCTATCTACGTTTGTCGACCTACACATTTTTTGGTTTTGTCTGCTTAGCGACGTGTTTCACGCGCTCTAGCTAGAAATTTCTAACCTCCCCTATTTACGATCGTCGGTGAAAATCGCTCGATGTTGACTTTTTAAGTGCTCTGATAGATTTTGTTGCTGACAGGTGATTATTCATTGCTTACTGTTAGTAATTGCTTTATTGCGCGCTGCGCAAATCTTTGATGCTATGTAACATTATCAATTGTAATAAGAGCAGCAGACGGCCTCGATGATAGCGAAGATGAACCTTGAAATTTTTCAGATAAAATAACTAATGCTTGTGTGAAATCACCGCTCTCGATAACATTACGAGTAAAGCGAATTAATCCGTAGCTTTGTTGGAGCTTTAGTGGCAATCCTTTTCGCAGGACTTCGAATACTTTCGCTGGATCGATTCCGTGCGGAATCAGCTAAATAGTTTTTTAAACATTAATGTGTGCTGTTCGTGCACTTAAATTTTATGTTAAACATTGTATAAACAACTTTTTCTTCTCGGCCCATTATGCATATGCAGGCCCAGTGAAAATTTTAAATTATGTGCCGCTTACCTTAGCTGATAGCGTGGACTACAACTTTTACATTGTGCTGACGTTGTTCGTGTTACCCGTACGTTATGCCTTCTCTACTGTCAGATATTATTTGGATGTCATTGTGAATAAACAAATTATTATTTCTTACTCATTGATGCTATTGTTTTTTGTTATTTGGGCATTGGTTATTGCCTTCAGTTTATTTCCTCGTAGCTCACTTGCCCCGCGTGATTCACGAAGCATGACCTGATCAGTTATTGACCCTGACGCCCTTATTTATTGACTGATCGCTGCGCTAACTAATTAGCAAATTACGAAACCCTAATTTAGTTCCTCGTTATGCCCATTATTTACTCTATGATATTATTGAGGTAGCGGTTTGTTCAGGAACCTTAACAGAATTTTAACTTTTAAATTAAATATGCATACATTTCGTAAGCTAACTGTTACATGCGGAAATGCATAACAAAGCTGTCAGTATTCCTGTCAGCATTGCTCGAATGACCCGGTGAACAAACTGCAATTATTCAGACTCGCTATCACTGTTTGTTATGAAATTAAACACGCAAGTGGAACTGCGAGTTAAACTAGGGTAAATAAAGTGAATCTTTATAATTTACGTCATAGTTTTATGTATATAAATAGGAAATTTCTGCTCAATAAATCAATAGAGTTTGACATCTGTTTCTGTATTCACGAACCTCTGCTCCAACGGAACAAAGTCTACTAAATCATCTTGTGTGAGACTGCACAAGACCGTTGATTTGCACCCTTTTTTAATTCCTGCACCCCTAAGACGTATCCTGTAATTGTCCAAATTATAAATCATACAGTCCACTATAAGCTCCACCCTGAACACCGTTTGAACATTGAGGTTATCTAACGCAACAAACCTGGTGTTAATGGATGTTTAGTGAATATAAGTAATTAATTCTCTGATAGGCACTATCCGCTCTAAAGGACAGAACGGTGGTGCTTCATGTATACATATTAACTTTCGAGACTCATTAAATCAATATGCATAAACGTACCAAATGCCAGTCAAATAATCTTCATCGTTAAAGACATCTCATTTTTAGAAGTTATAAGATGTGCTCATACTACTATTTCATCCTATAATTTTGCTTTCATTTTAAAAAATTGCTAATATTTAGTGTAGCTGTATTCAAAATGTCAGCCACATGCAGCTTCATCAATGCTTGTTCATTTCTTTTCGTTTGTTTTTCCCTCGCTTCTCTCAGCAAGCCCGAACTGTTTACACGTACTTAAAATATTCATCTACTTTTTATTCAGTGGTTAACACTCTACCGTGTTCTTTTTAGCAAGCGTTTCATTTCAGTTCTATTAACATTAAACAACCAACTTTTTAAATTTACCTAATAGCCAACTTTTACCAAATCTCAGGTCAATAGCTTAAACTGCCATATAGCGTTAAAACTGGCACTTACCTGGTTAGTGCACTTTATATATGCATAAAAATCCGCGAATCTACTAGGGGTGACAAATACTCCAAAAAATAAAACTAGGATATACGTGGTTAAACTAGAAAGCATTACGAGCCTTTGGATGCCTGAGGCTAGCTTCATCGACCCCATTTCATCAAACATGTCATTAATAAGCCAGTAGTAAGGCAAACCAACTACAATAAATTGTGGTTTTAAAAGCTTCAACATGCAGCTATTTACGTACTCCATGTAAGTCCCCAAACGCAGGAATAGAAAACCCACCAGTGGATAATTGGAGGAACAATCCAGAACTGTTTCTCTGCACAGTGAAAGGAAAAAGTGCAATTAAACGAAAGAAGCGTATAAATGGTTTGTAGTACGAATAAGACTTATCTGAAATAGATATTTTAGTTTTCGAAACCATTGTTGTAAGCTCCGTCGCTCTTGAAACTAATGATTCTTGTGGACGATAATAAAGATGTTTTTTAATTGTAAGCTAGTGAACACTTTATTCCAACAAAATAAATGCTTTAAAAAACCAATCGCTTGCATGAATAATATATTAAAATTCAGAGTTGTTTGAGTAAACTAAGAGCTTTTGTCTAGGAATTAACGCAAATCATTATTCCAAAGTTGATGTCCTTGCAGTCGAAATCGATTCTTGTTTATGTTTTGTCTATGTCCTAAAAATTGTTATAATAGAAATTTTTATTTACTTATTTGAAGTTCGAAAAAAAATCAAGTACCAAACTATACAGACCCAATTATTTTAATCAGCTTTAAATCGTACCAAACACATGTTTAGGCTATATGGGCGAATCTTTTCTATAATTAGCAAGGGGCATTCAAATTATTAGGGCGGGGGCAGGGGGACAAAGAGTCTTTTGATGCAACCGATAAGTCCATTAGCTTATGAGAACTCTTACGCTCACTAAGGTTTGCGTAACCAAATTCGCTACGATCTCAAACAGATTTCAAAGAGATTTGTCGCACAAATTTTTTGCTATTAATAAAAGTGATTCTGGCTAGCGTTACATGCAAAAGCTACAAATACAGCCAATTATATTGTTTCCACTAAATTACAGTTCAAAATAATTGAAGATATGTTGCGTGAAATCGCAACGAACAAGACTTACTCAAGCTATTTCATTAATGTAAGACACAGCAACCTTAAACACTTAAATTATTAACATGTGTCTGGGTATTAGGTGAGCAGGATAAGTAATGAGCAATTGCAAGTGCACAGTGATACCATAGACAAGCATGCTGAAAAATATATCCACAACGCGTTGTGGACTTTGCAATACGCTTAGAACGCGTTGTGGGTAAATTTATTCGCATTGTTTCCCCCATTGAGTGAAGCGTACTGCTCACAACGCGTTGTGGGCAAATTAACTATATCCACTACACGATTTAACAAAATTCATCGTATTTTGTATTGCAACCTCATAAAATTCACAATAGGGAATGAAACCGTGCTGGTTTGAAGTTGTTTATTTAGTAAAATATATACGGACTAGCAGTCCAGTGAGACAAATGTCTCATTTAATAAAACAAAAAAGACCGTTTTGCAAATAGAACGCGTATTAAATAAAAACTTTACCCAGACCTGGAAGGTGTCAAAGTGGTTGCCTAACCGATCGAAGTTTTAAGGCGCAGAGGGTCGCAGCTCCGTTTGGCTGCTGAAACAGTTTTTATTTAATACGCGTTCTATTTGAAAAACGGCCTTTTTGTGATTTCTCGAAAACCGGAAGTGTCACGTGACTGAAATTCGGTTCCTGATCTGACATGACCATTACAAACATATAACTTTCATAACTTTTTTCTCTATCTCTTACGGTTTGGCTGCTGAAACAGCGTCCCGGACACACAAAACGGCGTCCCAGACAAACAAAACTGCGTCCCAGACAGACACGTCTATTAAATGATGGGGCCATAATTATACAGTGCGCAACAAAAGTATGGAACATACCAAATAAAACTAAAATAAATGTTTTTTGGTATAAATCCCGAAACACGTCAATTTTCTTGTTTAAAAATACACATTGGAATGTCAAAATCATTTTCCGAAATTCATTTGTTTGTAAGTGATGACGTCATCAGTATTTTTTTTAAATGCCAACTCCAATTTTTTTGAGTTTTTGATAGATCATTCAATTGTTTAAATGACAGTGAAAAAATGTTGATACTTGATACCTTACATAAGAAAATTTTCTAGAAATAAATTATTTAATGTTTAATAAACACATTCTTAACAAATGTTGAAACATGATGTTTAATTAATTTTAAGTATGGCGACAAGTGACAGCTAGCGTGCGTTTGCTGCTCCGTCAAAATTATATTTTGTGGTGGTAAATTAACTTAAACTTATTTAACGTACACATTAAAACACGTGCAAGTGCCTGTGTCGCGATCGGTGCAACTTTAAATCAACAAAATGCCTCTTACACGCCAAGATAAGGACGAATTGGTGAATTTGATTGACCAGAAACTAGGTGAAATGCTAAAAGGCGACGATTTTATAAAAAGTGTTGCAAATGCTGTGTCAGGTGCGATTCTTGATGCCATATCTAAAAAACTGGAAGCGGTGGAAAAAAGCGTTAATCAACTACAAGAAACTAATCAAAAACTATCTAACGAAAATAAAGCCATGAAAATGCATCTGGACAAATTAGAACAATATTCTAGAAGGTCGTGTGTGCGTATTTTTGGGGTAGAAGAAGCCCCCAACGAGAATTTAGAAGAAAAAATGTTGCGGCTATTCAAAAACATGTCTGTAGATATGAGTAGTGATATGATAGACAGGTGCCATCGTTTAGGTAAAGTGACGGATTTCGGAAGAGAGAAGCTACGTCCAATAATTGTTAAGTTCGTAACATACAAAATGAAATTTGCTGTCTTCAAAAACAAAACAAAATTAAAAGGGACGAATGTATTTATGCATGAAGACCTAACAAAATATAGATATGAACTCTACAAAAAAGCGCTGAATATGTATGGTAAAAGAAGTACTTGGACGCGGGATGGAATAATATATGTCAAGGATGGAACCGGCATTAAGAAATTTAAAGAACTGAACAACTAGTGTTGGTGAGAAAAGGTTATCACTAGACATTTGTGAACGCAGCAAGCAGCGACGCAGCTGAAGATAATAATGTATGTAAACTTAGAAAGTGGTTTATGTTATGCATTAGTATGGATTATGGGCCATCTCAAAATATGTAATATTATTATTATTTTTTTAAATTAAATTAGAATCCACTGTCTGCGTTTGGGATTGATATTAATTATTTACTTTAAAAAAATATATATTTATCTGGTTTCCTATTTTGGGAGGATACCAATTTCGATTCAATAATTATAATCTTAATTTGTTCATATACGCTTACGTTTGATGTTTGTATATAAAATAGGTATATAAAATTTATGAAAAATAAAATCATTTTTAGGTATTGCATTGATTACCACAATTTAGATTTATTTTGTTGCTCGTTTTGTAAATTAAGGCGGAGCAAACGCTGTTAGAAAGAGCTTGTTTACCTATAAAATTGTTTGTGTGTGTTTATACATAATTATTACAAATTTATTTCTGAATACTTTATATTTCGTTTATTAAACTATATTGTTTAAATATTTTGCTATGATAGATAAACTTCTGAAGTGTGCATTTCTTAAGGTACATTCCGTTCTAAGTAAAATTACCAATTTACGTGAGTTTATGTTGTTAAATCAATATGATATCTTCGCCTGCGCTGAAACTTGGTTAAATTCTGGTATCTCGGATGATGCAATACATATTGATGGCTATGCGATTATACGTAGAGACAGGCCGACGCTTGGAGGAGGTGTAGCTTTCTATATTAAAAATCATCTGTCATATACTTTATTAGATTGTGATAACAGTACTGAGCAATTATGGATACAGATTATTCTAAACAAAAATAAATATGCATTTGGAGTCGTCTATAATCCTCATAGACGCTTTTTTGAAAAATTTTTAAACTCTTTAGAAACTTCATTATCCACAATAATACCGGCGAGTACGGATGTGTTTTGTTTTGGCGATTTTAACATTGATGTGTTGGACAGCGGCAGTAGACAAACAGCATATTTAAACGATTTTATGGAAGGTGTTGGGTTGCAGCAGGTAGTCTGCGAACCGACACGCACAACTCAAAATAAATCTTCTCTGACAGATTTAATTCTTACAACTAACAAAGATAAAATTAATAACGTTGTTGTTACAGGCTCCCATGATTTATCTGATTATGACTGGATAAGCTGTAATATCCATTTAGTTCATGAAAAAGCAAAACCAAACATACGCGCGTATAGAAGTGTTAAGCATTTCAATTACACTCAATTTAACAGAGATTTGCAATCTATACCATGGAATAATATTTATAACATAGATAATATAAATGATAAAATTAAATTCTTTAATGAAAATATAACTCTGCTTCTTGACCTTCATGCTCCGATTACTTTTTCTAAATTTACAAAACCTTTTTCGCCATGGCTCACAGAGACTATCAAAGCAATGATGGATATGCGTGATCGGGCACTAGTTCGTTTTAAAAAAACTCAAAATCCTGACCACTGGGTTTACTACAAACAGCTGCGAAATCAAACGAATAGTGCAATCAAACGCGAGAAGAAAGCTTATTTTGAATTCAAATTCAAAAATAGCGGTAATATGCTTTGGAAAGACCTTAAACATTTAAATTTAACGAAAAAGAGCTGTGAACTAACATTACCATCCAACCTATCACATTGCAATGAAATAAATCAACACTTTGTTAACAGTACACCTCAATTAAATATTAAGAATCATGACATAATTGACTTTTATAATAATAATACCAAAGAATCCATTTCAACTACTTTAAGTTTCAAATCTGTTGACGAAAGCGAAATTTTAAAAATTATATCTACTATTAAAATTAATGCTACAGGTGTGGATGGTCTAAATATAACAACTATCAATCTTTGTATACCATTTTTACTTCCTATTCTCACACACTTGGTTAATTTTTGTATAAATAAGTGCGTTTTTCCAGACGATTGGAAAAAAGCATTGGTTGTGCCATTACCGAAAACTGCAACACCAAATGGGTATAACGATCTGCGTCCGATAAGTATTCTTCCAGCGCTATCTAAAATATTTGAAAGGGTAATTGAAAAACAACTGCGAGAACATATTGATAAATATAATATTTTACCTGAAACGCAATCTGGCTTCAGAAAGGGCTATGGCTGCAATACTGCATTGTTAAACATTACCGATGATATAATATTAGCTACTGATGAAGGAAAATTGATTGTACTTGTTTTACTTGATTTTTCAAAAGCATTTGATACTATTGATCATTCGGTTTTAAATTCATTATTTCATTACATTGGCTTACATGAAAATGCAATAGCTCTAATATCAAATTACATATCTGATTGTTACCAAGCAGTTAAATTAAATGATCAAGTGTCTGAGTTCCTTAATATTAAATTTGGAGTACCGCAGGGCTCAATTTTGGGTCCTCTTTTGTTTACTGTCTATATTTCGTTATTTCCGTCAGTATTGAAGTTTTGTCGTTCCCATTTCTATGCTGACGATTCGCTTTATAAATCGTTTAAAATGGAAGAGACTATTGAATCATGTCATGCAATAAATGTTGATTTAGAGAAGTTAAATGCAATTTCGGAAAAGCATGCTTTGAAACTCAATGCTAATAAATCCTGTGTAATAATCTTTGGCAGGAAAAATGATAGATTGAGGGTTATTCCGCTTATAAATATTCAGATCGGAGATAGTGCACTACGCATTGTTGATTCAGCAAAAAATTTGGGATTAGTGCTCGATCACACTCTGCGCTTTAAAGAACATATATCAAAATGTTTACAAAGAGCTTACTGTTCACTTAAAGTAATTTTCCAGCATCGGCATGTTCTGAATCGCCAAATCAAGGCTATTCTCTGTAATTCCCTTGTTTTGTCAAAATTTGATTATTGTGATGTAGTGTATGGGCCCTGTTTAGATAGTCGTGATATTCTAAGGATTCAAAAACTCCAAAATTCATGTTTGCGTTTGATTTTCGGTATAAGAAAATATGAGAGGATTTCTCATAAGTTAAAATATGTTTCTTGGCTTAATATGTATAATAGACGAAAATTGCATTCATTGTGTCTATATCACAAAATTATAACTACACAGAGCCCATCATATCTGTACAATAAAATAACATACCGTACTGACGTACATAATTTAAACTTAAGATTTCGTGGAAAAATAAGTGCGCCTTTCATTAACAGTGAATTTGGCAGGCGGTCTTTTTCTTGCGTTATTGCAAAGTCTTACAATGGGTTGCATCAACAGTTTAAGGGTTTGCCACTGTCTCAGTTTCGGCATCGGCTAAAAGAAGTTTTGTCATTATAACGCAATTTTTTATTTTAAATTTGTGTTGTTTTTTTTTCTTTGTATTTTTTGTGTTTGCACATTTCATTAGTTCAGATGATTACGTAAAAAGCAATGGGTTAAGTGGAAGAACAGCTGACAATTTATTTGTCAAAGCTGAACTGCGCCCTTTTTTGTATATTTTGATATTTTGCTTTTGTTATATACTAAATATGATAAGATTCTATTTATATACAAAAATAAAGACAATTATTATTATTAATATTATTAATGGTATCAGTATCGAGAAAAGAGAATCAAAGGTAACAAGAAACAAATGCCCGTAATCTAAACAAATGCCCACAAGTTGTCAATTATTCAGAAACTAGCTGAAACCCGCGGCATATGCCGCATTTAAAATGTACGACGACTTTAATAACTTTTGTTGCACTAAAGAGAGTTTTATAAACACGCTAGAGATTGGCAGTAAGGAAAAGTTCCAAAAAATATTTTTTCAAATGGAAAGTCTCTGGAAAGGAAACGCTCGCCTCTGGAAGGCGTCCTAATTAATACGACGTTGTTGGAACGCAGTAAAAAAAAATTGCGGAAAGAATTGTTCTACAAGTTAAGAAAAGTGAGAGTTTTCCAGTGAATGTGAAAGTTTTGCGTGAGCATGGAAGAATGACGTGACATTACAAAAAAAAATTCTTTTACACACGTCTACTATGGCAAATGCTACACCAAATACATACAATATATACAGTTCACATTTAATTATATACAGTGTGGTCCATTAAGTGTGCAACAAATGGGAAATTTTTTTATTAGTTGTACAATCGAAATTTAAAAATTTCCAAAAGTTAGTGCATGTTTGGTAACCATATCAGATGCCCTTAGAATGGCTTCAAGTCAAACAATATACAGGGCAGGACAAAAAATATGAAATTCGTTCAAGAACAAAGTTACCTTATTTCAAAAAATATAGAAAAATTTTATTGAGAAAAGTTGTTTAGAATTAAAAGTTATGCTCAAATACAAAGTCACGGCCTCCTATTCGAATTTTGATTTTTTTTTGGAAAATTTTGTATTACCCCCGTATGATACATATTTTTATTATTTTGATTTTATATGTATATAAAGCAACCACAACCACATCCCTTTTAAATAACTTTTAGCAACTTGAAGCGTATTTGTAAAATTTACTTGGATTTATATTTTTTTAGGTAAGCGTCCACTTCATGTTTGTTGCAACGATATTTAACAGAACTTTAGAATTTCGCAAATATTCTTTTTAACAAGGCAAATGCTTTACTAATAATAATTTACATATGAAAAACTCTTAATAAAATCAGAATAATAAAAATATGTATCATACGGGAATAATACAAAATTTTACAAAAAAAGAATTAAAATTCGAATAGGAGGCCGTGACTTTGTATTTGAGCATAACTTTTGATTCTAAACAACTTTTCTCAATAAAATGTTGCTATATTTTTTGAAATAAGGTAACTTTATTCTTGAACGAATTACATATTTTTTGTCCTGCCCTGTATATTGTTTGACTTGAAGCCATTCTAAGGGCATTTGATACGGTTATCGAACATGCACTAACTTTTGGCGGTATTTAAATTTCGGTTTTACAACTAATAAAAAAATGTCCCATTTGTTGCACACTTAATGGACCACACTGTATATTTATTCCTAATTCAGTACGTAAAACATGCTTAGAGCCATGTTTTTGATAACGGTGATAAAATTTAGATTACATTTAGATTTTAGTTTATTGGCATACATGTTTCACGTCAGCGTACAAACAATTTCCAGAGTATTTTATACCACATTGAATATTATGTATCTTCGGATGAAAAATGTTATTATTTGGCCTGAACGAGATCAGCTGATTAAATCAATGCCAGAATGCTTCAAGGTAGCATTTGGCAACAAGATTTCAGTAATAATCGATTGTGTACAAACAACATAATACGGTAAAGGTACTAATAGGCATCACTCCTCCTGGATCAATATCATTTGTATCACATGGATATGGTGGCAGAATAAGCGATAAAGGTCTAACATTTGTGGGATTTTAAACAATCTCTTGCCAGAAGATTTTGTTTTGGCAGATCGTGGCTTTTTAATAAAAGACTCCGTAGGACTACATATGGCCACAGTGATTACGCCTGCTTTTCTAAAAGGGATACGGCAGCTCGATCCAAGGGATATAGAATCAACCAGGAATATAGCAAGCGTGAGGTAGTGCAAGTATATTGTTACAATAATTATCTTAATTATATCTTTTTTTCAGAATACACGTCAAACGCGTTATTGGTGTCCTTTGTCAAAAAAATACAGCTCTTCACGAAACGATGCCTATGTTCCTGGCAAAAAAGAAAACTGACGATGTTGCTGTGGTAGATCAGATATTAACAGTTTCTTGTGTAATCGTAAATTTATGCTCTCCTATAATTGTATAATTATGAAATAAATTGTATTAACAAAGTTAATCTAATTATTTTTACTTTAATAATCATATCTACAAAATTATTAAAATTAGTTAATTAAGGATCTAACGTTAATACTATCCACTACCATTTATTATATAATGTAAAATTATTTGATTATCTTTTTCTGCATGTGGCCAATTAATAAAAAGCAAAATTACAATATCACATAGCAAAAATTATTAAATAGTACCTATACGATAAGAAACATAAGGACATTTCGAAACTATGTAAGTTACATTAACAATCAATAAAATTACACATGCTGTCTACACAACATAAAAGAATAATTAATGTCTAAATTAAGTATGAAAAATAATTTTTCCGTTGACCGCTTCTTAATTTCAATATTAATGAATTATTTTTCCTAAAAAGGGATGAATTAATAGAAGTCATTAATACACTGTTTTTGATTAATCCACTCTTTTTCATTAATTAACTGTGTTTGTGATTTTGACGTTTTGATATTTTGCATGGAGGTTAGTTCTATTAATCAAATTTTTCGCCACAAAAAAGATTTTGCGGTCAACGAAAAAATTTTGTAATCAACTCGTTTGTTAATGGGCGATTAATACTCTCAACTATTAAAGGCACTCACTCGCTATCGCTCGTTCGTGCTTTAAACAGTTTGGATTATTAATCGCCTTCATTACCACACTTGGTTAAATAACTATTAATGCATAAAGCAGAACAGATATTTTGAAGCTATTTAATATTTATTTATTGTGACATCTCTAACAGGTGTTACCGTTATTACAAGAGATGCAGTGTAGATATATTCTGCTATATGCAGGTATGCATGCGTTATAGCATGTCAATTAAAATTAAAATAATCATCCTAACTAAAATAAACTTTAATCATGGTTGCAGAAGATGGATCGACGCCGTAACTTGCTACTATGACTTCCCGTACTGATTGGTAAATTTAAGTCTTAAAAATTTGTTACATCAATAGTTCATTTTGTTTCATGTTAGTTATAATACTTTTTTACAACAGATGCAAACATACTGTATGGAGCTGACAAATCAATGTTGAGCAGTATGTAAATTTGATTCACAAGCTTTAATATATCAGTAATCGGAATTCTGGTATAAAAAGAAGGTACAAAGAATAACTGTGAAAAACGAACAGGCCTAGCGGGTACTCTTAAAGTTAATAGCGAAAGCAGCTTGCTATCGTTAATCTTATTATTCCATAATTTATAACAAAATTTTAATAAATTTAAGGTACATAAACAATCAAAATATTTACATAACAGTACAAAATAACAGAATAACTAATGTCTAGATTAAGTATGAAAAAGAATTGCAATGGATAAAGTATAAAGAATATTTCGAAGCCATTTATGCTAAATACACAATCAACATATTTACAAATTCTATCAACACAGAATAACAAAATAATTCTATTTATATACTGTTCCACAAATGTACTGGACCACCCATAAAAAATGTATTTATTACAATATATATATATATATACAGTGTGTTCCCGGATAGGTGAAACGACTCTTGTGAAAGGTAAAAAATTCTCGATTTAAATTTTCATTTTTTGGGGTTCAGCCCTGCTTGGTTAAAGGCGAATTTCTAACATCATTTCAGTTTTGAAAAATCAAGTATGCCTTGGAAATTTTCAAAAAATCTATTTTTCTGTAAGGTAAAGTACCCTTTATGTGGCAAATACGACAAAAAGTTATAAAGAAAAGTTGTTTAGAATCAACATCTAGGCCCCTATACCAAATTTCAAAATCCGCGGTCAACTTTGATTTCTCACATTTTCTTTCAAGTTTATTTTCCAAATCAAAGAATTTTATTTTTAACAAAGTTTTTTTATTATGAAATAAAAAGCGTTGTTAAAAGTATTTGTTTTTCCAATAAAAATCTTTGTTAAATCTAAAATTCTTTGATTTGGGACCTAAACATAAAAAGAAATTGAGAGATCAAATTTGGCTGAGGATTTTGAAATTTGGTATAGGGGCTTATGTGTTGATTCTAAACAACTTTTTTTAATAACTTTTTGTCGTATTTGCCACATAAAAGGTACTTTACCTCACAGAAAAATAGGTTTTTTAAAATGTCCAAGGCATACTTGACTTTTCAGAACTGAAATTATGTTGGAAATTCGCCTTTAACCAAGCAGGGCTAAACCCCAAAAAATTAAAATTTAAATCGAAAATTTTTTACCTTTCACAAGAGTCGTTTCACCTATCCGGGGACACACTGTATATAAAAGCTTTTGTTTTATAGTATACTCATATTAAGCATATTTAATTTCACTATTCTCAAATATCATCTGAAGAATTAACAAAATCATATTAATAAAATTAAAAAATTATGAAACTATAAAAAACTATATTTCACAAAAATAAGAGGAATCACAAAAAAAGGTTAATTAATAGTTCTTTGAGTCTCTCCAGAACGTTTAAAAATCTTCGGCAACAATTCGGTATACTTTGTATGCAATGTGCTATCAATATTTGGGCAAAATTCAAAATTTTAAAATGATAATATTTTATTAATGGACTTACTTTTCTTTAAACAGATTTATGAATAGAAATGCTTTTATAGTGACACAATCATGAAAAGTTACCAAAAATTTCATGACTGCCCTTTTGGAAAATATTTTTAAAAATTGCACCGATATATGCAAATGGTCCAGTTTATTTGTGGAGCAGTATATTTACAGAGTTCACATAACCACTTTCCTTTAGGAATTTTTTTAATTGTAGGCATGCTGAATGGTACCATTTTATTCTACATTTTCTGTCATAATATTTTACCATTTGTTCGCCGTCGTCTGGTTTCCTACAGTGACACCATAGCTGCAATCCATAATTAAAATAGGTACATAACATTGTAACATATAATTCACAAAAATACAAACCTCTTCATCATATGTGCCTATTACGATGTCACTGGAAATTGAACCAACACCTATAGCTCGCATGTCCATGGGGATGTCGTCTGAACTTGGACCAGCACTCGTAGATGGCATATCCATGGCGATGTCACTACAACTTGAATCCAAACCAGTGGTCATAGATGGCAGAACTAATGTTAGAATCTAGTAATTTCCAAGTTTTGTATTGGTAACATTTTTGACATCTATCATATTGCCATTAAATTGTTAACCTTATTTAAGCTAAACGACACAATAAACCGGAGGCGTACTCAACATTGTGGTATGGCACATTTCAAAACAGAATTAACAACACACACAAAAATAGCGACAATAGCAATAACAGAATTAACAAAATCAACAGCAATTTTCACACTTTGACTTGCACAATATCGCAAGATAGTCCAGTTACATTAGACGGACAACCGCAGCATCTGCCAAACAAATCCAAGTGAGCTGAAATTTTGCATACACCTTTATTTTGACATTTCAAATAACATCTCAAAAGTCCCCATCGATATTGCGCTTGCGTTTTGAGTTATTCAATTTTGGGTTCAGGGGACTCTAAAACGTGAAGATCTGTTGAAAATTCAATTTAGAATTTTTGGGGTGAATGCAATACTTTCTTTATCGTAAAAAGAAGTAAAACCCGTCTGCAAAACTTAATATTGTGTTATTTACTGAACGGTTAGTTGTATGTAAAAAAACTATATAGTCTTTTTTGTAGAGAATTTCCTAGCCTTCATTTTTTGTAATAACTAAAAAAGTCATACGACCCATAGAAAGCGAGATATTTGACATTTTACCTTGAATAACTCAAAACGCAAGCGCGATACCGATGGGGAATTTTGAGATGTTATTTGAAATGTCAAAATAAAGGTGTATGCAAAATTTCAGCTCACTTGGATTTTTTTGGCAGATCCTGCGGTTGTCCGACTAAGGTAACTGGACTATCTTGCGATATTGTGCAAGTCTTTTTTCTATAAAAGTACGATTTGTTGTGATTCCTCTTTCGTCAAGCCAGCATCCCTAATATCATTTAATATGTGCTCAAAAGTTACAGGTGTATGCAAAATTTCAGCTCACTTGGATTTTTTTGGCAGATGCTGCGGTTGTCCGACTAAGGTAACTGGACTATCTTGCGATATTGTGCAAGTCTTCCTTCTATAAAAGTACGATTTGTTGTGATTCCTCTTTCGTCAAGCCAGCATCACTAATATCATTTAATATGTGCTCAAAAGTTACACCTTGTTTTAATTTGCCTAGAACACACAAAAAATTTACAGAGCGATGACAGTTGTAAATTGTTTCTTACTGCCATCCGCCAGCAATTTAGATACGATGACAAAGTGCGTCCTTCAATTTGGTCTTTCCACTGGTGAAATGCTGAAAAGCATGTATCATATGAATGACTATATTATATCAAATGATTTTAATGACCTACCTGAAGAATTCATTATACTCAATTTTCACTTTATGTACACTTGACAAATGATTTCGCAAGTCAGCATAATTTGAACAGGTATACCTTTGAACAATTTCCGAGTGGGCATAAGTAAGATTTTTTGTGAAAATAATAAATGTAAATTCCAAACTTTATTACTTTAACCCATATATATAATACACATATATTGCTAGTAGGGCCTGGAAACGTCAGAAAACATTACGGCGCCGACATAGTCTCACTTAGAGTATAACGCGTCTCGTGCGCATGCGTGAGAATTCGAACTCCGCCTTTAGAAGCGAATTTTAAACTTGACCACTTCCCCATTGGCCGGACGACGCCGCCGCGCTTGCACACAGCTCACCATTATACATTGAAGAGTTGGTTGTCTGTCTCACTTCCTTGGCAAGTTTCCCACTCATAGCCGCTAGCAATATAGTAAGTATTAGATATATGCTTTAACCACACATATTACACAAACGGCAAAGAGCGGTTACGTCACCGATGGCATCGGCAGCTCGGCACCACTCGGGTCAGAATATGCAGGGTTGCCAGAATGAATACATGCGCGTTTTAAAAATGTGTTTTTGTAGAAACGGTTTCAGAATGTACCAGATTCGTAGAATTTTACCAGGTCTGGCAACGCTGCTAATATCAAGACCACGCCCAAAATTCTAACTGATCATAGACCACGAGTTGATATGTTTGACCTTGGGAACTGTTCTGCTTTATTATAGAGTTATGATGTTAGTTTTCGACACATCGTTTACTCGTAATAATTAACATCAGCTTTATAAATCTGCTATGGCTCATTTAACAATTACACAACGCATAGAACTTTTAATTTATCTTGGGTGTAAACACCTTACAAGAACACAACAAGAAGTTTGTGATATGTTTAATGCGAAGTATCCAGATCGACCTATCACGCGATCAACGGTTAGTAAAATTCAAAGAAAATTTAGGGAGACGGGAAATGTTACAGATATTTCAAAAAGTGGTCGTGCTACAGTGATGAATGAAGACAAGAAACTCGACATTCTTTTACAAATCTAAGAAAATCCTAATTGTGCTTCCCGAAGAGTCGCAGCAGAAAATGATGTCACTCCGAGTTCAGTACTCAGGTTACTGAGAAAAGAAAAATATCATCCTTTTAAAATTCGGCTTGTTCACGAGCTCAATGAAGATGATCCTGACCGACGCTTGCAATTTTGCGAAATAATGATGAATTTTCTTCAAACAAATGAATGTTTTCATCACCAGATTCTTTTCACGGATGAAGCAACTTTCTGTTTGAATGGGACAGTTAACTGCCAGAACTGCAGGTACTGGAGTAAGGAAAATCCTCATTGGATGTCTGAGGCACACACCCAATATCCACAAAAAGTAAACGTCTGGGCTGGAATAGTGGACACCAGAATAATAGGTCCTTATTTCTTTGTTGGAAATCTGACTGGACCAAGGTATTTAGAGTTTCTTCAAAATGACCTTAGAACTGCGATACTTTACCTAAATCAAGATGATCCAGATGTGCCAAATAATACCCTTTAGTATCAGCAAGATGGCGCCCCGCCACATTATGCGCGTACTGTCCGCGATTTTTTGAATAATTGCTTTCCTGCAAGGTGGATCGGTAGAAGAGGACCACTGGAGTGGCCAGCTAGGTCGCCTGACCTTACACCCTTCGATTATTTGTTATGGAGCTATTTAAAAACAAAAGTATATATACTAGACCGCAAGACATCGAAGATCTGAAAAATCGTATTCGACAGGAAATTCAAAGAATTACTGAAGATGTTATCACTTATAATAATGCAGAAGACTAAAAGCCGTGTTTACACAACTAAAAGTACTATGGTTGCGTTCCACCATTTCTGTTTTCGGGTTTTTGTAAACAAATTTCCCTTAACTTTTAATAGCGATATTAACACAGAAAACAATTATTTTTCTTGTGTTTTTTAAAACTATTGACTCAGCTTCGAAGGCAAGTCCACTTTGGTTAATTTTCATATCTGCTTACTGAACGCTGCCAAGCAACCAAGCAACGAAATCCAAGCCGTACGTTTCTAGCATAGTGTAAAAACGACGCCAACGTTAACGCTACATAACCTATATTTCTGCAAATTTTTATGCTTGGCTTCTGCGCCCAGTAAAATGAAACAAGCTGGTAAATCATAGCGGCAAAGCAGAAAATCAAAAAACTTCATGCAGAAAAAGCCATCCATGAATGGAAGTGGGCGAAAGAAGTAACTCGTACTCGCAAGTATAGTGTGCATTGGGCATTGTTCTTTTATATTTCTGACTCAAGTTTAACCTACAGTTAGTAATGAAGATGTTAAGAAATTCCTAGAAGATAATCGAATCACGGTGCGCTCCTGCGAATCCCTTAAACCCAAATAAGGAGCAGGTAAATCGTGCTGTTATGGCAATCGGTCAATGACGACAGCAGCTAAAAATGTTGTATTTTAGGTTCCGAGTTAGATATGAGCATGTCCATCGAAGAATGCCGCAAACTCGAAAATGATACTAATAAGCAAGCAAATTCTGCTGTGTGGTACCAATACAGAGCTGGTCGAATTACGGCTTCAAAATTTAAAGGCGTTCACAGAACAAAACTGGAAAAACCATCCCTGTCCTTAATACGTTCAGTATGTTATCCCTTAGCAACTCGCTTTAAGACGACGGCTACAGTTTATGGTTGTGAACATGAAAAGAAAGCCCTACAAGCTTACACTAATAAGAGGGAGAAAACCCACATACATTTTGGTAGCAAACAATAGGTCTATGTCTAAACCGACAGTACCCACAGATTGGGGCATCTCCGGATGGATATGCCATCTACGAGTGCTGGTCCAAGTTCAGATGACATCCCCATGGACATGCGAGCTATAGGTGTTGGTTCAATTTCCAGTGACATTGTAATAGGCACCGATGATGAAGAGGTTTGTATTTTTGTGAATTATATGTTACAATGTTATGTACCTATTTTGATTATGGATTGCAGCTATGGTGTCACTGTAGGAAACCAGACGACGGCGAACAAATGGTAAAATGTTCTGACAGAAAATGTAGAATAAAATTGTACCATTCAGCATGCCTACAATTAAAAAAAATTCCTAAAGGAAAGTGGTTATGTGAACTCTGTAAATATAAATAGAATTATTTTGTGTAAATATTTTGATTGTTTATGTACATTAAATAGCTTCTAAATATCCTTGATACTTTATGCATTAAAATTATTTTTCTTACTTAATTTAGACATTAATTATTCTTTTATGTTGTGTAGACAGCATGTGTAATTTTATTGATTGTTAATGTAGCTTACATAGTTTCGAAATATCCTTATAGTCCAATCACTGTCATTTTTGCTTGAAAGTGAAGGGAAATTTGAAATTTCTTTTTTGGGGTATTGGTGAGGTCCAGCAAAGCTTAACTTCAAGTTGTCGACCAAAATTTCCTATGTGCTATTTCCGCTATCTTGATAAATAAGTGCGTTTGATTTTTTTGTGATAAATCGGTTCCCGTTAACACTACATGAAAATAATAAATATATAATAATAATAAAAAAAAAAAAATAATAATAATAATAACGAAGGTCTTTATTAAATTATTACAAAATTACACAGAAAAAATATTGACTAAAACGTAATATTGTCTTGGGCGAAGTTCAACTTGATAGAAAAACAGATCTAACCGCTGTTCTTCCACTTAACCCGGTGAAAAAAAAATAAAAGAAAACAAAAAAATCCAACGATCTACGCTTTGGCGCCAGGCGAAATATTAAGCACAAAACAGCTATGGCGGTGTTTAGTGATATAGCAATTTACTAAGTGTGTTATTTTGACCCTAATAATTAATTCATTGATATTTATCCATATAATTTTGAAAAATAGCTTAATTAAATTTTGACGTACAATAGTCTTTTACTACATTTGGTAACGAATTATAGCATTTAGTTATTCTGTAAGAAAACGATCACTTGAAAAATTTTGACTTATGTTGACGTGGGGTCAGCGTTCCTTTAAATCTTATATTTAAAGTATGTACATTGGTTCTAAACTTTATTTTGTTGTATAAGTAACTCGGTGATCTACTCAAGATGATCTTGTGGAAAAGACATGCAGAAGGAAAGAAGCGCCTTTCTTTCGTATTAAGCCAGTTTGAATCTTTCAGCTTATAAGAGATTCTTTCATATTTTCGTATTCCAAATATGGGGCGTAAACATGAGTTCTGAATCTTCTGAATTCTAGCAACATTAAAGCTACTTAAATTCGAATGATAAACAACATCACAATAATCAAAACAGGACAAGATTAATGCATTACACAAAACGATTTTCACATTTACACTTAAAAATTTTATTTTGATAAATAAGTTTCAAGGAACTATATGACTTTTGCACACATTTTGAAATATGTTTAGTAAATTTAAAATCATTATCAAGATAAAGACCTAAGTTTTTGACATCATCAGAAACTGGGCTTCTATCCTGGCCTACTAATAAATTTAATTTATTAGAAATTTCTAAACCAATCTTCTATAGCAGAAACGTCAAAAATAACAATTTACGTATTGGCTACTTGAAATATAACGATTCTCATGATGCAATGAAGTTTATTATGCCATTTATGTAGTAGTACGATACATGAAATAAAAATTAAGCGCCGACTTGACAACTTTGGCCCGCTCTACAAGTGGTAATTTTAGTCGCATATCAATTTGTAATAGGTCAAATTGAAGCTATTTTTAACCTCTACAAGTTTGATAATGACTACTTTTTCGCTAAATAGAAAGAGGAAAGAGACACAAGCCCAGAAGCTCAAAAAACAATCTCGACCCTTTCACGCTCTCCTTTAGCGTTCGATATCTCGACTAATATAGCTCCTACGCGAAAAAGTAATAGAACATAAGTTGTAGAACATTCAAAATTCTTACAAAGATGTCTACATTATTTTCATGTAGTGTTAACGGGAACCGATTTATCGCAAAAAAATCAAACGCACTCATTTATCAAGATGGCGGAAATAGCACATAGGAAATCTTGGTCGACAACTTGAAGTTAAGCTTTGCTAGACCCCCCAAACACCCCAAAAAAAGAATTCCAGCAAAGACCTTATTTTTGAACATAGTGACTGGACTATTATGTTTCTTATCGTATACGTACTATTTAATAATTTTTGCTATGTGATATTCTAATTTTGCTTTTTATTAATTGGCCACATGCAGAAAAAGATAATCAAATATATTAACGTTAGATGCTTAAGTAAGTAAGTATCGTTTATTGTCAACAGATCAACTACAAAAGTGACATGGACATTGTCAGATAAAAGTAATACCTAATGTAGTACAATATTGTTGTAGTTATAAAAACACTTTTTAATTAAAATGAATTTAAGTTGAATTTATCGATTTTATATGATTTAATATATATCGGTAGCGAATTGTAGATTTTAATACAATTATAAATGGGGGACTTTTTAAATTCAGCAGTCCGACGCCTAGGTATGGCTAACAGGTCACCATGTCTGGTGGGATATTGATGAGTATTGTTACTCGTTGAAAAATAATGCATATGTTGCTGCCCAAATACTGCTAATTTGAAAATCATTATAGATGGAAATGTTGGTAAGTTGTTCTCCAAAAAGAAGGGTTTGCACGACTGGCGAGTAGACGCTTTTGGAGAACAAATACTCGCTTCCATTTGGTAGCCATACCCCATAACAAAACATAAGTCATGTGGCTGAAAGCCAAGGCATAATATACCTGTATTAAGTCAGACGTGTCAAGTACCGGCTTTAATTTTAAAATAGCGTAGTAAGCACAATTCAGTTTTTTACATAGGTACTAAGTTTATTTGTTCCCTCCAGTCGAGATTAGAATCGATACATATGCCTAGATAAGCGCACAATTGGGAATTATATGGAATACCCTTTATATTATTCAAGGCATTATAGTTCACACAAACAGTTTTGTTCATGTTGAGTACAAGTTGATTTTTTAAGCACCAGTTTTTGAACTCCAGGTGACAAATTTCAATTTTATAAGTGAGTTCCTTTACCGTATCGGCAGTTACAGTGAAGGCTGTGTCGTCAGCGAAGCTAACGATTTGCGCGCATGTAACATGTAAGGGCAAATCGGTAACATACAATAGATACAGCAAGGGGCCTAATACCGAGCCCTGAACAACATCTAAGTTTATACGGACAGTGGTGGACGTTACATCATTAATTTTAACAAACAGTTTTCTGTTAGTAAGAAAAGATATCAGCCACATAAGAAGTGGGCCCCGAATGCCTAAGGAACATAACTTTTTTCTAATGCATTCCACATTCACAGTGTCGAATGCACGCGATATGTCGAAAAATTTTGATGCAACAAATTTACCGTTATCCAGTTGCTGATAGACATAGCGGAGCACGCTAAAACTAGCAGTTTCTGTAGATCTGAGCTGTCTGAAGCCGTGTTGTGTATCAGAGAACAGATTGTATAGTCAAAATTATACTCATTTGGAGTCACGTGACCTTTGTCTGTCACTGTTCATCTTTAGTAAAATAGATGAAATGGAAGAAATTTGAAAAAAGGCATGTCGATTCATAAAATTAATTTTAAAAATTTGACGTTTCTAATCTGTCGCTGCGCCTCGTTTAATAACCCTCCACACTTGTGAAAAAAAGTTGCACTTGTAACACTTGTGGTCTAAATAACTATTAATACTTTTGTAGATATTATTAATATTATTATTAAAGTAAAAATAATTAGATTAACTTTGTTAATAAGATTTATTTCATAATTATACAATTATAGGAGGGCATAAATTTACGAGGGCACAAGAAACTGTTAATATCTGATCTACCACAGCAACATCGTCAGTTTTCTTTTTCGCCAAGAACATGGGCATTGTTTCGTGAAGAACTGTATTTTTTTGACGAAGGACTCCAATATTGCGTTTGACGTGTATTCTGAAAAAAAGATATAGGTAGTTAAGATAATTATTGTAATAATATACTTGCACTACCTCACGCTTGCTATATTCCTGGTTGATTCTATATCCCTTGGATCGAGCTGCAGTATCCCTTTTAGAAAAGCAGGCGTAATCACTGTGGCCATATGTAGTCCTAGGGAGTCTTTTATTAAAAAGCCACGATCTGTCAATACAAAATCTCCTGGCAAGAGATTGTTTAAAATCCCACAATCCTCTGTTAGACCTTTATCGCTTATTCTGCCACCATATCCATGTGATATAAATGATATTGATCCAGGAGGAGTGATGCCTATTAGTACCTTTACCGTATTATGTTGTTTGTACGTAGACCATGTAGTACATTGTACTTCAAGGCTACTTGATTTTTCCACTCTCATCTAAAAACAATTGATTATTACTGAAATCTTGTTGCCAAATGCTCCCTTGAAGCATTTTGGCATTGATTTAATCACCTGATCTCATTCAGGCCAAATAATAAAAATTTTCATCCGATGATACATAATATTCAATGTGGTATAAAATATTCTGGAAATTGTTTGTACGCTGACGTTAAACATGTATGCCAATAAACTAAAATCTAAATTTAATCTAAGTTTTATCACCGTTATCAAAAACGTGCCTCTAAGCATGTTTTACGTACTGAATTAGGAATAAATATATATAATTAAATGTGAACTGTATATATTGTATGTATTTGGAGTAGCATTTGCCATATAGTAGACGTGTGTAAAAGAATTCTTTTTTGTAATGTCACAAATAAAGTATATCTATCTAACACGCAAAACTTTAAATGCGCGCGGGCTACAGCGTCATTCTTCCATGCTCACGTAAAACTTTTACATTCGCTGGAAAATTCTCACTTTTTTTAACTTGTAGAACAATCTACTATTAATTCACTAGCGATTTAAGAAGAAAATTAACTCGCTAGCATATAAACATTATAAACAGTTACTTATGGAAACTATTATGGAGATAATAATAATAATGGCAGTTTAAAATGACAAAGAAATAATAATTAATCGAGTTATTTAACAATAACAGTAACGGCGTAACTGGAGACTTGAGTTACCACATTTATATTTTTATGACGCTCAACACCTCAACGGCTTAAACCTGAAAAGAAACACAGATTGCAGGCAGATGAAAATTATTTCAGTGGCGCAAATAATTCTCACATATAATCTCATAAGAGCATTAATTCTTTCCGCCATTTTTTTACTGCGTTCCAACAACGTCGTATTAATTAGGACGCCTTCCAGAGGCGAGCGTTTCCTTTCCAGA